>JALECJ010000255.1:1046239-1217717 GCA_023515745.1 Amoeboaphelidium protococcarum | reverse complement strand
CCAGCTCGAGATCTTGGTGAACAGCTGCTGATAATTCTTCATATGCTCCAACATCTCAATGGATACGATACGATCAAACTACTTCTAGCTAGTGTCAAATTCATTGACATCTGCAGTTATAATAGTCAAGTTCTTGAAGCCTTTTCTCTAGGCCACAGAGTCAATGTGCTGCTTCTAAGTCTTGCTATTACTCAAACCAGTAATCTTGGATTTGGGATATTTCTCAGCCAGATACAAAGACAGCGATCCCCATCCACATCCAAGATCAAGTACAGATTGACCATCAACCAGCTGGGCCTTGTCACAGTAACTGGCCAGCATGCGCTCCTCAGCGGCATCCAGATCGCCATCATTCACCACCACTACATTCTTACCACCTTTTTGAGTGGGAAATAGACAACAAGAATACTTGAGCCTTTATCCCAAACACATTTAGATGAACTCAGAAGGAACTTCATAGTGCTGCTCATTAGCCTCTTTGGTATTCAATGCAACTTTACTGGACTTTAGCTGCTTGACAAACTACATTCTGTTCTCGCATACATCCTCCTAAGTGGCCGCATTAACTACACTAGTTCTATAGCCAAGCAGAGTTCTAACCAGCGGACGTAGTACAAAATCCGGGATGTATCCATTATCGATAATAGGCTCATACCACTCTGCAACAGGAACGGTATTATCATCAGCGACCGCCTCCGACACGATTGACTAATTAGCCAGCGACTTGCTAGATTGAGCCTTCTTATTATCAACAGCGGATTACTACTACTGCTACTACTTTCTACTAGCCACCACCATTTCTAAACTACTAACAAAGGTTTAAATTACTAATGTGATAACACAACTATAAAATGTATCGAACTAGGAGAGAAATAGAGCGAGCGGGAAAGCAAAGAGACACAAAGAGAGAAGGAGAGATCACGGCGAAACAAAGTCGAAATTACTATATTCTGGATATCTTTTGCTGAAAGTTGATTACAGTATATTAGATATGGGACTTGTAAATACTTGAGATTAAATTGCAACTAATCTGTGAAAAGTAAATCAGTGCTAAAAGTAATTGATAGATATCATTGTACACTCTTGCCAACGTTCAACGTTTCAGAAGACAATATACACACTAGTTGAAACACGATACTTGTCATTCCTTATTAAATGCACTCTAATACTAAATCATGGATCTGAATAAGGCGAAAGGTGCGTACTAATAAACAGTTTCAAGACAATACCATAAAATTACGTCATTGACCGATGGATGCGTTGCTATGAACTGCAAAAGTCTAAAGAACCGCGCGATCATCATGGAGATGAACTATTTGCCCAAATTTTCGGCTCGCCCTCAGCCACCCGCTCCTCCTACGGGCCGGCGATTTGTCATCAAGCGAGCGATCAGTTCAGACAATCGATTCATTCATTCATTCCCGGTGCTGTCTTTCTGTGCCTCAACTCCTTTAATATTGTATTCATTCGGTATACAGTTGATAATTCTGCTCGGCTGCTGTTGATCCTCTGCCCTTGAATAATTAATAACTTGAATTTACTTTAGCATTCTGTCTCTAGTTAGTTGAAAATGTCTGCCATTGCCATTAAAGCATCCAATTCTATAGGTAAGCTTTATTCTATGTAATTACGTCATTGTTAAACAATTTGTTATGTAGGCCGCTCAGTATTTCACGCACTGATTAGTCGCATTTCCATTGGGCAGTTGACCGTTGTGGAAGAGTATGCTGGTTCATCCTCTGCCAATGCTGAAGATGTTGCTAATGACGAAACAAATCGTAAAGTCTATGGATCATTTCAAAAGGGCCAGTTAAGTGCTCAGCTCACCGTGAAAGATGCATACTTTTACACTAGACTGTTGTTGCATGCAGACATTGGGTTTAGTGAGGCGTACATCATGGGCGAGATTGTGGTTGATGATTTGACCAAATTGTTATAGATTTACACCAAGAACTCTGCCAACTTGAACAATTTGAACTTGGCAACTGCTTCAGTGGGCAACATCTAATACGTAATCACTCATAACATGCTCGCCAATACTATTAGGAATTCCCTGTCCAACATCAGTGCTCATTACGACATTGGAAATGAACTGTTTACCAAGTTTTTGGATGACAGCATGATGTATTCGAGTGCCGTGTTTGCCGAGTCTGATGGCCGAGGTCAGGATGCTCTGTACAAGGCGTAGATGCGCAAGTTGTAAATGATTTTCGATAAAGCCCGTCTCAAAGCTTCTGACAATGTCCTGGAAATTGGTACTGGATGGGGCACGTTTGCCATTGAGGCTGTTAAAAAGTTTGGCTGCAAGGTGACTAGTATTACCCTGTCCAGTCAGTAGTATGCTTATGCTTGTAAAAGAGTCTCCCTCCTGCCAAGTGAGCATAGCCGCAAGATTGATATTCGATTGATGGATTATCGTGACTTGCCTAAAGTATTCCCACTGCATTCATTCAACAAGATTGTGTCCATAGAGATGATTGAAGCTGTGGGTCCACAGTTTTTGAACACCTACTTCCAGGTGGTTAATTAAATGTTGGATTAGCGCGATGGTGTGATGGTGTTTTAGTGTATAACGATGCCTGAGACGAGATATGATGCCTACTGTAAAGGTGTTGATTTTATCTAGAAGTACATCTTCCCTGGTGGTCATTGCCCATCTGTGACTGCACTTACTAATGCCATCTCTGCTGGCACGGGTAACTAGTTGATTATTGAGAATTTGGAGAATATTGGTGTGCATTATGCTCGTACTCTGCGTGAATGGAGAGATAGATTTTTGTAGACTTACGACCAACTGGCCACCTTTCCAAAGTATGTCGAGAAGCCTGATGGTGGAAGTGGTTTGATTGCTTAAGCTTTGGGATATGGAGGTACGCGTAAGGAGCCTTTTTATGGTCAGGAATTCAAGAACAAGTGGCTTTACTACCTTTCCTATTGTGAAGCCGGGTTCAAGGAGAAGATGTTGGGCAATGTGCAGGTTGTGTTGAATCGTGACGCCAGCTGGGCTGCTATAGAAGGCCAAGGGCTAGAGAATTATGCTCTGTGATTTTATGAATGTGGGTGGTTACATCATTAATTTAGCGCTGATCTTCAGTGATTCAATGATGGTGTCTATAAATAAAATGTCTAAGTTAAAATAACTGTCTTTGTATAAAATTCACTATCAAGATTGTTATCATTGTCAACTAAATCAGTCACACGAATATCATGCAAGATAACGGTAACTGTTACCATCTTCGCGCTCGATGTATTCACGATCTAGGAGGGACTCTATACGCTTCTTAAAATCCTGTGCAGTCATTGGGAACTTGCACAAAGCCATAACTTCCTGCATAAGCATTGCGTGGCTCATCTTTTGTCTGCTCTTCATCACGCGCACAATGGCTGCATCCAGCTGATGTGACCGATCAACGCTAACCTGCTCATGAGTCTACTTTTACTCTTTCGGAGTCTCTTTATACTAGATGGTGTTGATCTTGACACGATGCAATTTGTGAGTAAAAGACTCGTTCACCCGGAATACATCTTGGTCCAGCACGTCCTTCCCTTTAGGTGTCTTGGTCAATACTCGGACCTTGCCACATGCTAGGGATTGCAGAGTACGCCTCAACTCCTAATCTTCAAGTCCACATTGTGCTTTGATATCCAGAAACGATAATTACTCACATCCAGTCTCATTAAATAATACCAGCACTACACCTTGATACAAGGAGACACTCAACTCTTTATTGCCCTTTGGAAATTGCGCATTCAGAAGCAGATAGTCCAAATTATGCTAAAATGTAATACGCCTTCCATTATGTCGATCCACATAGAAACTCTTGAATTCATCCAACTGCGTCTGCATAAACTCTGGCAGTTTAAGCGTAACAGGAGGCCAAGACGGCCAATAGCCAAGTGTCAGCACGTTCACGTACAGATCAATCTTGCGCACAGGCTACTTTTGACGCTTTGCTGGAGGACTAGCACCACTGTCAATATTAGTATCACTGAGGCTCAAAGTGCTACCACCAGTTGATGATAAATAAGAAGACTTGAAATCCCGATTCAGATCTTTAGACACTTCAATATCCTTAAACATCCCCTCTAGCTTTACAGTAAAAGACGCACCACACTCAAGACGCAACTTGGCAAGGACATTCTTCTCATACTCCACACTGTTACTCTTTCCAAGTAGGAGTCTCTTACTCAAATCCTTCTTGTAGAATGCTTCAAAAGTATCTTTACCTTTGATGTACCGGAATAGAGTCAACAGCTAGTCAATCATCTGCTCATCAGTCTACCGTTCTTTCAACATCTAATCAAAGTACTTGGCAAGCAATTCCGCCGGTTTATCCTCTCTAACATTTACGACCTTGGCCATACAATCATGTACACAATCTCGGTATTTCTGAATATCTTCTAAACTCAGTTTAGCGCGATCAACTGCGGCAATCATCTAGTCAGTCTTGACTTTCAATTGCAGTAACTTTCGAATCATTTCAACATCCTCGCCAGATTTAACAATAGGACTCCCCAAATCTTCAAACTTGTTCATCAGCGCCACTCTCAGCTATTCCGTAAAGCCAACGTCATTGACATAGGCAAAGCACAAACGTATTAGATCTTGGTCCACTTCTTCATTTTAACCAGGCGGGGATAACTCTTCATCACCATTACTACCATTGCTGCCATCCTGGATACTCATCTTGCTCAATTAAAATAATTAATCACAATTATCAAGAATAAACTGGCGATGAAAAAGTATCAATTGAATCTTGACCTGATGCAAAATAGGAGACTTGTCAATCATCAGAGGTACATGAGGTCGACTCTATTCAGTCTTGATCACACCACGACAATACAGCAGATACTTGTACAAGTCTCCATCAGCTTATTTAATTTACTCTGCTGAATCAGTGACGTAAAAACTTCTTCGATCTTCAATTAACAACGGCTGGATGTACTGATGGTAAATACCCAAATCCAGTGTCATTGTCATCAGGCCCTTGACAGTCTCCATAAGCTGAGCAGAACCATCAGATCCATTTACAGCGTCTAGACTATATTTGGAAACTATAAATTACTACAGATATCGTTAGTTTCCACTCTACTTGACAATCAGCTCTTTAAACAGTTCAATACCATCAACGTACAGCGACTATTACCGAGAGGCGAGATGATTCTCAATATGCAGCAACACTGATTTACAAATTGACAGAAACTCTTTAAATAATCGATATGATTCCAAAAGCTTTAGAGGCTTCTTATTACTATTAACTTCATCAGCCTAATTATTATTATCGGTGCTACTACTTTAAGACAGAGTAAGATTAATCTCCTGTAGAATATGTTTAAACTGAGTAATGACGTGTTCGTAAGCCTACTCCGCGTACCGATATGTGCAAAGCAGTTCGCAAGTCTTGTACAAAGATTCGTAAGACACATCAGGACTCTTTTAATACAGCTACATGAGGCCATCAGTCAGCAGCTTAATATTGGTCTAGAAGAAATCAGCAGGCAGCTTGGGCTTTACAAAGTTTTTGATTTTAATCTTACTAGGACCCTTCATCTATAACTACTATTGTTACGGAGGATAATTACTACTACTACCACCACTACCAGAACTCATCATTTACAGTATCACCAATTCTTATAATCGCAGAAAATGAACAAGAACAATGACTAAATTGTAAGAAAAGGCTTTTGATAATAATCGAATACAAAATTCCTCAGAACATTGAAATGAAAGTGAAAGAACGTGAGACACGCGACCGGTCGCAATCAAAAAGAACTTGGCGCGGCCTATTTATATTGAAGAACTCGTTAGAAACGTCTTGGTAAAACGGTGCATCCCGTCAGTGATTTTGAGGATAGTAAAGCACTCACTGGTACTGCTGTAGGTGTAGTATTGTCCAGCACAAGATCTTCGTTTCTGATTAAGACTGCTTCAAAGGCTACCTAATATTATGCTGCGGTTGTAAAAGATTCGGCGAACTATTGATAGAGTGCACTTTGGTCCTATCCATCGATACGGTTCTTGAATACTCTATAGCTATGTACAAAGTGAGTAATTCAAAGTCAACATCACCTAGATACGCCATAAATAACATCGTTGTATGGTGTTCAAAGATTTCCGCAATGATATTGTTTCATTGGGTACGAAACTCGAATACCAGTATGCGTGTCAATTACTTCTATCAGAGAACTAACACGTCATTTTATGGCTGCAATGATTCAATCAATAATACCGCAGACCACGTCACGATGTGTCACGGCTGCGTAAGTAATAAAGATTGTCTTGATGTAGACTCGTTTCACATCGCAGTCTTCCTCTTCATTAAACGTGCATCAAACTGGAGTAATTCAACACAAAATATCATCCGGTTTAAATTAAAAGATGATTTTAGCAACTGAAATATGTAGCGCTTAATTATCAACTCCAAAATAATCCATTAATGGGACCAGATAGGATTCTAGTATATTCTAGTAGCGTGTTCAATGACTTCACTTGGTGAAATGTCTTAATGACTTGGTTATGAGTAATCTGTGTGATTGTCAACTTAAAGCCTTACCACCCTGGCAAGTATCTGTCCTTGGGTGTCGGCAATAAGCGCCTTTTTGTGACTTCCCCCACAAGATCTGATGCTGAGCGCTTTATCACACAGAGAAGCGTTTCGGAGCATCAAAACCTCCTGAATAGTATCGTGTGAAATTTGCATCCAATTATCCGCGTCCTCACTCGTCTGAGGATACCGGTCCATCTGGGATCTATTATGTTAATCCTGCGGTAATGGATAATAATCCGTTTACTATGATAAAAATGGTAAGCATCGGGTACGTCCGCAGAAAGTAAAGATGTGATTCAATATTCACGTATCCTTATAATGGCCTTGATGGCTACTCCGCTTATACAGCGTCCAGCTGTACAGATATGGTGCAAAGAAGTTTGGTGAAAGTACTGGTAATCCTCCTCTCGCGCTTTGGTGACGCCAAGAGATTTAGAAAGTCCGCGCGGAGCTAGCCCGCACCCAACTCCTTGGCTGTCTAGACTCCGCTGTATAAGGGACAATCCAAATTCTTGGATACTGTGCAAAAGGTGGCTAAAAAGTTGGATTTCAGCATGGTGAAGTTAAAGAAGGCTTTAACCAAGGAGCCAGCTGGCAGCCGCGTCGTTGGAGTACCGCGATTTATTATTGATTACAATAATGACGGGTCTCCAATATACCAAGAGGTCAGGGTGACGCCTCCTGGTATTGCTAAAGAGATGACGGAGACTGCGGAACTTGATGGCAATTAGTTTTTCGAGTCTACGCAGTATTCTCCGTCTATCATTGATTGCCAGTAGGAGGAAAATGAATGCCTTGATTGAAAAGTAGTTGATTTTTTAAATAAATTAATGCATTTGTTCGTGAATATTTTGTTTGATAGCCCATTTCAAATTTGATGTTGCGTTGCTTGTAATACTGTTGTTCTATAGTGCGTTTCGACCAGTGTAATGATGCAGGTCGGATCATTGATCAAAGTCCGCTGAGTTTGTGAGACGCGTCTCTCTATTTCACTGTTGTTGTTGCAATAAGAAAGCGTAAGTGCAGAAAAACGCTCAAACATCTATCAATCTGGGATCAAGCGATGTCAGCGATGGAGCGTATTGGCAAGACTATTGAAGATGCTGATATACTGTATGGTGTTATGCGAAACATCTCCTCACGAAATTCTGATTAATTCACTTTGTACATATCTGGGCATTTTAAAGCTCTAATGCCATCATATGATTGTTTCTAGCAATTGCTTAATCTATTGATATAGAGTGTGTCCTCGCCCAGTCAAGACTTTCATAAATAAGACAATGAGGCTGGCAGTCTATTTTTGCTGTAGAAAGTCTTATAGTACGCGCAATATTGCTAAAAGAGCCAGAATGTTGCATTGACAAGTTTGTAATAGGCACTGTTGATGTTTACGATTAAATGCGGCAGAGAATCCCTATTATAGATTGCATTGGATCCTATATTCTAATAAATGACATCTCAATCATCATAGTCTGAGAGGAATAGTATCAAAGGATTGTCTGAAGATGATGAGTTATCATACTAGGCTGTGTTTAATGTATAGATGAATGACGCGTTTGATATGGTGCAGTCTGATGCTAATAGATTAACTAGTCGTGATGATACGCAATAACGATAATCTTCATCTTAATCAAAGTCGCGCGCATATAATGTGAAAAGAAGTTCTTAGACTATAGAGCTTCCGGATTAAGTGAGCATAGATTAAGATGATGTGGAGATTGTGAATTAACGAGAATGGGAATCAGCAGAGTTGAGAGTAAAGCGGAGACGTGAATATATTGATGATATGGAGTAGAATTGGATGAATAGAGATACTTTGCCTTTTGAGATTAGCACTGAAGGAGCATTGAGTGATAAAAATTTTAATAAGGAAGATTTCAAACTGGCAGAAGGTGTATATTTACCTAGATTCTGTTATGATAAAGTAAAGAAACATTAAGTGGATGGTGTGCGGTTCATGTGGCAAAACTTGTAAAGTGGTCATGGCTGTGTTCTGGCCCATAGTATGGGACTTATGAAGACGTTCTAGGTCATTCTTCTGATGCATATACTTTGTTAAACCGCCTAGTAGTAGCCTGAATTGTTGCCGTCAGCACTTTGGCGTTAGGGATAAGGTACGCTGAAAATGCTTATTCTGATGCCAGCCACTTTAATAGAAAATTGGATTTAAGAGATTTACCGATGGATACCGCGCAGAGATATTCAATCCGTATTCAATGATTCCATTATTCATATCAGGCTGTATGCAAATGTTCATGAGAGACGAGATAAAGTCAGACAGTGGTCATAAGGTGGTGGATTGCTCCTGATGGGCTTTGAGATGTTTCGTTAATTGTTCATCAATGATGCCGTGGTGCAAGATATATTCCTCAATCGTGGTCCGCACCTTATTGTTGTGGATGAAGCTCATCGATTGAAGAATCATTAGAGTAAAGTTAACATGATACTGAGACGAATCTAATGCTAATATAAAATTTGTCTTACGGGATCACCGTTGCAGAATAATCTGCTGGAGTACTACGTTATGGTCGACTCTGTGTATCCAGGATATTTGGGCACTCTATAAGATTTCAGACTTACATTCATGCATCCTATCACGGATGGGTTATCAATGGACTCTACTCCTGTTTAGAAGAGTATTTGTCGTCAGAGTTTGTATGTACTTCAACAGCTGCTATAGCCTCTGGTTCATCGGTTATGTATTAAAGATTTTGACGCGTTAATGTAAGAAGCTAATAATATTAATGATCTGGTGGATTTGGCAGATTTATTGCATACCAGAAAGTTTGAGTTCTCCATTGCTGTAAAGTTGACTCCTGTTTAGTAGCATTTGTACGAAGAATATTTGAAGTGCTGCGGTCATTTTGTTGAAAGTGATGATCCTCTCAATACCGCCGAATGTGATGAACTAGATTATGCCTTGCAATTAAACCATGATGGTTCCGCTCATGTTAACAAGTAGTCAAATACCTAATTACTGCAAGTCAGCAGAGTTGATATACTGACTCACTACTAGGAATTGCTTCGACTAGTTAATCATCCAGCGTGTAGTTACAATTTGATCATATAGAATGAGAAGAAGTAGATGTCCTCAACATTGCAGTAGATTTCAAATGCCGCTTTATCAGTGGAGCATACAGACGGCGATGATAATGATGATGAAATTACTGGCCCTGTCGCTGCTTAAAAATCCTATTAGAAATTACTTTCTGAACCAGCTTTTGCCTCTGAGCACGTTAAAATAGTTGGAGATATGGATCAAGACTTTGAAGAGGATGACGATTATGAAAGCATTCTATTGTAAAGTTAAGTCACTAAGAAGTAAAATGAACCTGGTGCAAAGTCCTTCCATGAGGAGGTGAAAGGGATTCCCAATATTGTGAATATTGCCAACAGTCACAAGTTTTAAATTGCTTTTCAAATCATCAAAGAAGCTAGGCGGGTTGGTGACAAAGTATTGCTCTTCTCAAGAAGTATTCCCACACTTGACATGGTTGAACAGAAGATAAAGCAAGTGGAGAACTTTAGAGGTAGCGGAATCTCATACCTCCGCTTAGACGGTAAGGTACCCACAGCGCAGCGTCAGTCCCTTATCGATAAATTCAATCAAGATCCAGAGATTGACGTGTTTCTTATCTCAATTTCCGCTGGTGGCGTTGGTGTTAATCTATAATCTGCTAATCGTGTAATCATCTTTGACGCTGGCTGGAATCCTACTCTAGATTAGTAGGCAATTGCAAGAGCTTACCGCTTTGGACAAAAGAAGAATGTCTATGTTTATCGGCTGTACACTTTTGGCACGATAGAAGATGCTCTCTATAAACTAAATGTCAAAAAGACGTCGCTCTTCAAGTCCGTTGTTGATCAAGAGTCAATGTCCAGCTGGTTTCCAAAGAATGAGCTCAAGCTATACTTTCGAGCTCCACCTCGCAATATCAAGTCTTTCTCGATAGACTAAGATTTGCTGCAGAATGATCGTTTGCTGAAGCGAATTATGGACACTCACAGAAATGTTGTAGTATAGCTGAATGACTATTCTGTTTTGATTCGTGGGTTTTCGTAGCAGTTGACAAGTCATGAATTGTTACAGGCCAATGCCAAGCTGCGGTAAGAGCAGCATCGTATACGTTCACTTAAGTTAGGATGAACCTTTGAGTAAAGTAAAATTCGCTTTCTGGCGTAATCAATGAATTCTGTTTATGATTATTGCCTGTGAATAAAACCAATTATAATAACTACATTTCTTACATTTTTAGTCAACAGCATCACCATCAGCATCAATTGACATTCTCGAATGCCATCTGCAATAGCAACTAAAAATCGACCTTGAAGAGCGGCTTAGAAATATCAAGGCGGGATTTAAATGGATATCGCGGAGAAATTCAGCTTCTAAATAACCAAATTGATCGGCATTTGCCTAATAGGCTGCAGTTGCGGAAGTATCAAGCTTCGGAGTTAGAGCAGTAACTAACATTCACTATTTAACAGCGCCTTTTGGAAATCATCATAGACAGGCATCTTTGAACTTAAAATTCAAATCCATATGCGACCAGCTATACTTCGGCCCGACAGACCACGTTTTCCCAAGGATGACGACTTTCCAGAAGATTTGGAACCAGCACCTCCGCTCGGTTTACTACCAGAAGATTTCGACGCGGTAGTCCCAGTTGATTGAGATTTCGCAGGTGCACTTTACTTGCTAGGTGATGGTGCGCTGGTAGACTTTGACTTCGCAGAGTCGGTCTACTTATTTTAGGCAGTAGTCGTTCCTTTCGTAGAGTCGCTTGCTTTCTTATCTGATTAAGCAGCCTTGCTCATCTCGGATTAAGTAGCTGGCTTGTTTCCTTATACTGCAGCAGTACCTTATGGTGCCGTTGAAGCTGCGCGAGAGTCAGAAGGGCTCGCGGAACCGTATAGCTCCGCTCCACCAGGATATTATGCACGCGGTGGTCCAGAAGAAGAACCTTGCTGTGAAGAAACAGACTAGCCCGCAGTTGAACTTTAACCCGCAGGTGTTCCAGATTACTGTTATGCAGCAGGAACAGCAGCCTGGCCAAAATATCCCGGACCACTAGGATATTATGGACCAGCTGGTGCTTAAGAGGAACCTTGTTGAGGAGAAACAGATTGACCGGCAATTGTACCAGAGTCAGATTACTGTTATGCAGCAGGTACAGCAGCCTGGCCGAAATATCCTGGGCCACTAGGATACTGTGGACCCGCTGGTGCCAAAGATGAACTTTATGAAGGAGAAACAGATTACCCAGCAACCGCACCAGAGCCAGATTATTATTATGCGGCAGGAACAGCAGCCTGGCCAAAATATCCTGGGCCGCTAGGATACTGTGGACCCGCTGGTGCCAAAGATGAACTTTATGAAGGAGAAACTGATTATCCAGCAACTGTACCAGAATCAGGTTACTATTAAACGGCAGGGACAGCAGCCTGACCGAAATATTCGGGACCACTAGGATACTGTGGACGCGCTGGTCCCTATGAAGAAGGAGGAACAGATTGTCCTGCAGCTGTACCAGAACCTGGTTACTATTAGACAGCAGGGACAGCAGCCTGACCGAAATATTCCGGACCACTAGGATACTGTGGACTACCTGGTTCTTAAGAGGGACGTTGTTGAGGGGGAGCAGTGTGACCAGCAGTTGTACCAGAATCAGAACCAGCATCAGGAGCGGGTGCAGCAGGCTGAGCACTTGTATCAGCATCAGGCGCTGGCTAAATATCCGATACTGCCACTGGTACTGGAGGATTAGCAGAAGGTTGGAAATCTTCAGCACGGGGAAGTTGTGCAGCACCGTCTTGGGACTAAACATTACTGCCAAATATGACCAGTGACGCGACAATATACAATTACAACTATGAAACAATGATCATTTTAACAAAACAGGTATCACTTAATAGACTATGATTAAGAATTTACTGATTAAGATAAAGAAAAAGAAAATATATATATATAGATACGTAATGGATGATTAATAATTGTACTTGGCAGAAGGTAGTGGATGGCTGGGCATAATCTTGTGTTCAGCCAATGAACTCCCTTGTCACAGGTATCGTGACTCCCATTGTGTTCACATGTGATCAGACAAATAAACTGCGTCATACCGGCACTTTACACTTCTAAAGGTTAAACAGAGTGTGCAAGTACTAAGATCATGGATAAGTAGAAGCTTAACAGTTAAAAAGTCAGGAAAGGTACAACGCGCTGACAAATCTTCATGAGCAGAGCTGTACCGGATGCAAGATAAATAACAGGAAACAAGTTCATTATTCTCGCTATGGGAAGGTCTGTTTATACAGTGGATTGGCACTGTTAATCGATAGAATAGTCAGCCTGAAACAGCTAAACTCTATACTCAGTCTCGGATCAAGTTGTTCGCCGTTTCAGGCAATGTCCGACGCGCTTCTTTGTCGTTTCTGTGTCCACGGCGATTCGACAGCCTTTTTTGAGACGCCGTTGTTTCTTCATTTTTTGAAACTCGTCTTTGTTCAGTCTTGTGATAACAGACAGCCCTTATTTTGAAATCTACCAGTTTGTACAGACATCATTATTGTATTTAGATTAGTTATAAATTGAGGGATTCATCATCACTGATTGTAATAATTGAGGCAGATAATTTTATTATGACATAAGAGGTGGAGACAATATTTGATAGAGCTTTCGAGCAGTTGCAAGATATGTTTCTAGATGCACCACCATTCGTGATTAGGGATGCTGTTAGTCGGTATATGCAAAAGAAGAATATGTAGTAGAAGAATGATAATGACGACAATTTAAATACAATGATGGAGGATTTGGCCGAGGAGCTACTTGGACTGAAGGGCAAGTATCCAATTAAAAGAGCATCTGGTCACGACTAAGAATTTGCCATGTATTCGTAATCATCATCGAAATTTGGAAATGGTAGTAATAATTCTATAGCTTCAAAATTTGCTGAACGACATCCATTGTAAGATGTGAATGGAGATTTCGAGACTGTACATGCTGAAAGATCTGCCAAACTGACTGCTGCGTATAAGAATTAGACATTAATTGTCGTGTCTTTATTATTCCCTAAAACTCCTTTGTAGTATCTGCGTAATTAGCTTTCTGCATAAAAGAACCTGTTTGTACCTGCATATGTGGCCATTTATTAGCATTGGGATGGTATAAAAGACTAGCTCGATCTAAAGTAAATCAAAGATTATAAGTAAAAGGCTGAATTTATAACTACTAAGCTCCCATTCAAACTGAATAAGAATAGTCGCACCTTTCCGCCTTATATTGATCCAGCCACTTAGCGTCCAATGTGTGTATTTAAAGCGTGTTAGAAGCACATTGAGTCTACTGGACATACAGTTGACTTATACTTGCAGAAGGAGCTGGATTATCTTGCCAATAATTATATCCATTTGAATTTTGATCTGCTCTGTCCGAGTGATGGTTCAGCACAGGATGTCTTGTCTTTATAGTAATAAGATCTTATGGAATGCTCGTGCTGCTTTGGAGAGAAGCTCTTTAGTGGAATGATTGCGTGTACAGAGGGACACTTATTTTGTGGTGACTGTGGTAAGCGAGTGTTAGAAGAAGCTGTTGGTAATCGGAAGACTGAGTTGAGTTGTATAGCTGCATCGTTTAGTGATTCCAAACTTGCATCCTCTGCCCAAAACGCATCCGCTAAGGCTTCTGCTAGTGGTCTCTGTCCGGGACATTTCCTTCTCAAAGAATTATCAACTCTTGTGGATAATAAAGTTGTAGAAAATTATCATCGTTTAGTATAGGAGATTGAAATAAAGCAAGCATTGTAACCTTTGTCTAGTATGCGTAATAATGATTAGACGTCAACTTAAGGTGACGGTGACGATAATGGCAATGTGGATGGCGATGGCTTAAAGGGAGTGGACAATTAGGACGACGTCATGGTGGATAAAGAAGTTATCAGGGATTATGAAGAGTTGGTGCAGTGCCCATTTTGTGATTTCGCCGCGCTTATGACTTCCAAGGCGGAGGTGGACAAACTATTCCGATGCCTCAATCCTAAATGCTTCAAGATGTCGTGTCGTCTGTGTGGAAAAGAGTCTCATATTCCCAAGTCTTGTAAAGAGGTGGAGGCTGAGTCTTCGGTAGCTAATCTCCAACACAAGGTGGCTGAGGCTATGACTGATGCCCTGATACGTGAGTGCCCCAAATGTCATAAGAAATTCTTCAAGGAGGAAGGCTGTAATAAGATGACTTGTAGCTGTGGCACCAAGATTTGTTATATTTGCCGTCGTGTGGTGAAAGGCTACGATCACTTTGGCAGTGGGAATGGCAAAGATGGTAAGTGTCCGCTGTGGGATGATACTGTGTAGAAGAATGCCTAGGAAGTTCTTAAAGCTGCCGAAGAAGCTGCCAAAGAGTTGGAAAAGACCAAGTAGGTGAATGATGACACTTTGGTACAGTTTAATGCTGAAAGAGACAAGTTGGAGGCTGATTTGCGAAAGCAGGCTCAGAAAAAAGCCGCTCCTAAATACGCAGCGCCGGCAGTTCATAATATTGCACATAATCCATATCCATAAGTTGCCGGCGATGGTTTATACATACCGCCCGCTGTGATGCGTTATAATAATTAGAATCAAAATAGGTAAAACTAGCATTAGCATAGAAGGAGAGGACGGTATTAAAATCATGGCTAAGCTGCTCGGTAATACAATTAGCAATAGTAGCATTAGTAGCAAGTTCAGCGGCAGCAATAGTAGCTTTAGTAGTAGTAACGACTTTAGCAGTAGTAGCAGCAGCTCAGGCAACAGTAATAGTAGCGATAGCTGTTGCAAGAATAACAATAACAGCGGCTGAGGTAATAGTAGCAGAATCGTTAATAACAAGCTGCTCCTAATCAACGCCAAGTACCAGCTGCTGGATAACTGTAACCTCCTCTGAATGCTATCGTACCAGCAGATCATCGACAGAACCACAATGTCTTGGGTACCAATAGCAACAATGCATATAATAATAATGTTGTTGTGCTGCCATAAAATGTTTATAAGCGGATTCCCACTATTGTTATTGATGACGACGACGACGATGATGACGATAGATTCAGACCAGTTGCTTCCACTACGTCTAATGCAAAAAAGAAATCAAAGGTTATTGAAATTATGGATTGAATCAAATCTGCATCCGGTGTCTATGAATAGACAACTGTCTGGTATTGTAATTGTTGATCGAATGCTCTAAGTTGACTTTTTGAAATTGCGTGTAATATACATTAAGTAGATCATCTCTTAAAGTTGTTGTTTAGTAACCGTGATTTACAATTTACGTGTATTCTTAGTGGTCTCCTAGCCACAATTTACTGTGTTGACTCATTTACTAACTGAAACTATAGCAAAGTGCTAAACAGACATTCACATTCTTTATAAAGTTTTATTCAATCCAATTACTATCAATACTATTCCAAAGAATCAAAAGTCAATCAAGTTAGGCTCAGGCTACTTTTGCTACAACTATTACTATTACTAAGGAGACGTAACAGAATTAGATTAAGATTAAGAGGAATCCGGTCGTTGAATGCCATAAGCCTGCTATTACTACTGCTGTTAAGGTTGCCCGTAAAGCTAAGGCTATTGTGGCTATACATATTGACCAGCCGGAGATCCATAATTATACTGACTTTAAGCATGTGGAGGCCCAGTTTAGGCTCCAGGAGAAGATACTTGCTAGCTCTATTAATAATAACCACCCTAAGGTTGTTACTAGGACTAGTATTATGCACCTGGTGCAGCACTGCTCTGTCCATAATACTATGTAGGTGCCGGCTGTGGATATCCACCCACACCTTATGGTCTTCCGTACTACAACTACTACTGCTGCTGCTATTATTACTGCGCATAGGATCTCTAATCTTCAAGAACACGATCAAAAGCTCTCACACCCACCGTAATTTTCTCATGCAGAGCCATCAATGACTTGTGCTTCTCCACACATTCTTCAATTTCCTTCACAATCTTGGGATGCATACTGATCATGGAATCGTACATTGTCTTCAGCGCTGGATCCTGTGCCTGCTATACTCTAAAGTTAACGTCACCATTATTGTCAATCTTTTCCATCAACTGACTGAACAAGTCAATATTCTTCTTCTCAGCATCTGATATTAAACTTGATGACTTCTATTGCTATGGCACCTACTAATACTGCGCTCCATCACCATAAGATGATGATGATGATGTCGGCTTATCTACAGCTTGGCGGGCAGGAGGAACGTAACTACTGTACTGACTAGATGCAGACGGATAAGCTCCACCTTGTTCAGACGGATACATACTTTCACTCTTAGTAGATTGCTGTTACTACTTACTGCCGCCACTTCTAAGAGATACTTCTTTCAAACTAGCAGCAATTGCAGCAGCCAGCTCTGGATCCTCTTCTTCACTAGTGGCACCACCACCACCACTTCGTGAAGCCACAGATTTTTGCTACTGATAATACCCATCACTCTTACCGGAATAAGACGCAGCAGCAGTCGTAGTGGTCCCGTATCCCTTTTTCTCAGCTTCCAGCATTGATAGAGCAATAGCTCTCTGCAACTCCTCTTCCTCTTTACGAGCAGCATCAATCTCGCGGCGAGCATTGGATGGAGTTCCGCCAGTGTTAACTGGACTATTCAGAGCCTAGTCACTTCCATTATTACTATTACCATGAGCTTTCAGGTAGCAATTCTCACATACTCTCACCTCCTCATTGATACCCAACTTGGGCAGCTTCATAGAGCGGGATGAGCAAGAGTTACAGAACGTCTTGCCACAATTTCTACAATGATGCTTTCTCTTGGTCAGCGTGAACAACTCTCTACACCTCTCACAAGTATCACTATCAGACCAGTCAGGAGCAGCAGTAGTATCCAGCATAAATGATGAGTACCCATGAGTATCAGATGATGATGCAGGTGGAAAAGAAACACCACTGGCCCTCAGCGAAGCAAACGTATCATTCACATAACGCAGCTCCTCCTTCCCCTTAAAAGCATTTGCCCACAACTAGATTAATTATAGAGCCTTCTATCTAACTTCATTCGCAGTAGATGTGCCATTAATCAGCCCCACCAGACAATCCATAAACTCACGACTGGCAATCTCAGCCAGGAAATGACCACCACCATTCTTCACACAAACATCGGCCAACTTTAGAGTCAGCAGCTACACATTCGGATTGCGATGAGTAAGACGACGCTTCAGTGCTCGCATAGCTTCCTTAGGAGGCACAGACTTGCTACGTATCTTGTCAGTGATCTCCAAATTCAGAGCCATATCCTCCTACGCATTGGGCAGCATCTCACTGGTGGCCTTGTCCACAATCTCATCAAACTCTTTATTTCCGGCAAACAACCAGCTCATACTCTTTTCAATCTCTTTAACTTTACTAAAACTAATTGAGGGTATTCAAGTAGACAATAAAATGGATTAAATCACAATATATCACTAGTTTAAAAACTTGATAACCCTGTGACACACTATGATGTTGTTACCTGATGGGTGGGTGGTCTGATTTATTGTCTAAGCTGAGAAAGAGAAGGAACGAACGAACGAACGAACGAACGAAGAGGAAACGAACAGAGTCAGCAACGATCGGCCATGTGATCTCGATGGCAAAAGAACGGTGAAACAACACCTGGAAATTAAGCTTTATATTTATTTATAACGCCACTGGGTATTTTATAACATTTGAAAAGCTAGAATCGTTGTACTTATATGGACAAGATCTGCGTTGTAAGTATTATTTGGTTATACGTATCCGCGAAACTTAATAAAGCTGATCATTACTAGAGTAATGCTGGTGCGCTTTGATCGATTAATCTCCTGATCTAGTAACATTCTACTGCAATTACTTAAGTGTAAGATGCTCCCAAATGGCTTCACGTGTGGGGAAAGTTTGCATGGTTTATACTGTAATTTAAATCGCGTATGAGAACGGATCACCTGTTTTCTTGATCAAGGGGTAGTTTTTATGCCTCAAATTCCATCACCCTACTGGTATTTTCATCGATTTTCTGTAAAAAGCCCATTATATTGCAAAAGACAAACTATTATATTTAATTAAATGAGGACGTTTGTATTGTGTGTGGTGATCTGCATGATTGCCGCAGTCTGTAGTCTAAAGATTGCAGAGTATCCGCGCGACGTGATGGCCAATTCTGATGCCATACTCAAGATTTGCTCCATGAATCGATTCATTAATCCGGACAAGTACAATTTTGTGATTGAGACTGATGACAAGTAGGCATAGATGGCCACTCCGTAGACTGTGTCCTACGTCAAGATTGGAATGGATGGGTAGAATTTTTGGAGATCTGTATTCAAGAGTTGCTTTATTGTAAAGATGAAGATGCCCGCAGCACCTGGCCAGTATCATTATTACGTGCTGGAGAAGGAGCTTAGTGGTTTCTTTAGAAAATCTTTCGAAGTGCTCGCCAAGAGTAAAAGCTTTAATGTGCGTACTATGTCTGAATTTTAAACTGTAGGCGGTGTTGCTGTAAAGCCAAATGATTATAACGGCGCTACTGATGGAAGTAACGCCACTCCAAATAAGTAGACTTTGTACTAAGATGGCGAAAAGGCGGAGGAGCCAAAAGGCGCGTTTGCTCGCTTTAAAGAGCGATTCAGTAAGCACAAGCAAGAGAAGTAGTAGTAATAGACTGGTGGCGATGTTAAAAGTAATACTGATGCTACTACTGGGTAGTCACAGCCTTCGCCAGTCGTTAAAAATGCGGCGCCTGAGAATGTGAAAACGGCCGACCAACCTGCGTCTAATGTTTAACCTCAGCAGTAATCTGGTCAAGACGCGTCAACAAGTAGTAAAATATCGGGTTTCTTCAAATGGTGAATGCATATTAATATAATAATTCAATCTTTTACATATTTGAATACTTTTTCACAACAGTATCTGTCCCACTATTTGTACTCCACCGAAGACTTGCTTTCTCGTGACTGCAATCATCAGGGGCAACTTTGATTTGATCATTTCAGGGGCAATCCACATCACTTTTACAATGGTTGCCATAAAATCGAATAATGGCGCCACTCTTTTTCATTCTTTAATCTGCATCATAATTGATTACCCTCTAATCTGATTTACTGAGATTGCTAACTACCTGAGTAGAAATGAAATTCTTTATCACTACTGCGATTGCTTGCATGCTGGCTAGCTCTCTGAACGCGCTGTCTGTGGCATATGCTCCAAGAGAAGCTGTTGCGGGACAGCAGAGCTTCTTCCGTTACTGTGGTAAGAGCTCTGAGACTCCAGATCAGATGACCTTCCTGTTCTAGAAGAATCGCATCATGGGTATGTCCAAATTGGTTGAGGATGAGATCACGGACTACTCTTACCAGATCATGGAACCTGGTAAGAGACACATGTTCAGAAATCCTGTAAGAACTTTTGCTGGTGACTGCTTCTTTGTCTACTTCCAGGTGCCGCAGGGGTTGGATGGTCACAAGTACTACATCAAGATTCGTAACAAGGACGATGACAAGGGCGGCAAGTACTCTGAGCCAATCTATATCGTTAAGGCTGGCGAGATTCAGTCTGCAGCTCCTGCTATTGGTGCTGGTTTTGGCGCAGGTACCAAGGGACTAGTTCCTCCTCGTCAGCCTTCTGTTTATGCTGGATTTGCTGGTGCATAGGCAAGAGCTGGGGCCATGTTTAATGGAGTGAAGCACCACTCTCAGGCCACGTTGAATGGTGCACGTCAGCGCTTGAGTGCTCCATTCTAGACTAAAAACAAGTACCCCCAGACAGACAGTAGAACCAAGAGTAAGAGCAGTTACGCTGAAATTCCACCTTATGAGCAGCAATAGGCTCAGCGCCCTAATGACATTTCCTTCTAGCCACTGGGTGGTGATGTCAATGGCTATCCTCCTAACTTTTACGGCACTGCTAACAATAACTGAGTACAGATCATTTGAAGGATAAATTTTATTCGGGAAAGGTAAATAAGAGATTGATATTCAAATAAATAAGATATAAATTTTGAAACTTCAAGAACAGTTTATTCCATTATCTCACGTTAATAAATAGCTTCAGTGCTTTTGAGTCTTGTATGGACATTGTCCTGGGACTCCGAGAGTGATCAGCTTGGCAAATGCTTTACTAAAATCTTTAAAAAACCTCTCTTCATCATCAGCATACAACTTGGCCCACTTCTTAAAACTAGAATCCTTAATCAGCTCCATATCAGTTGGCAGCATCATCAACTCGCCAGTCTTCTTGTCGGTATACTGCTTAGGCCCAGACCAAGGCATCTTTTTGGTAACGATTTTACCCTTCTCCTTCACATCCACTTAATCTTCCTTCTTCTCAATCCAATCTTCGCTGAACAGCAGCTAGAAGTATGCATTAGAGAACGTGGAAGGGCTAAACTACCACGGCCCTTTGAAACCACTACGATCAGTGTGGCACTTTCCAAGAGCGTGACCACCAGACAATGCTACAATTTCCTAATCAGTGAATCCCATACGATAGAAAACATCACGCAAATGTTTAGCATCCTTAGATCCATCAGGAAGTCTACCATCAGCCGGACAACTCAGTCCATCCTTGTAATCAATACGACCGGGGCTCCACTCAATTTTCGGACCACCCATCTCCTCAATGGCCACAACACCGGCAAGAGTCCACAGATCACCAAATGATAAGCCATCTCCGTACTTTTACTTTATGGGAAACAAAAGATCCCGTGCAATCTTGAGACCATTGTTGGCACCAAACTTGGCTTCAGGCTCAAACCTCATACCTGCCCCATTTGAGCCACCAGTACCACTCTTCTTGTCAAAAGTACCAGAAGAGTGCCAAGCAAGTCTAACCAAGATTGGTCCATAATGTCCAATTCCATCGTAGTCTGGATTGGAAGTCATGACCTCGGCAATATCCTTGCGCACCCGGTCATAGTCGACACTCTTCTATGACTTTAAATCAACTCCAGAATCTTTAGCATAAGTACCAGACTTATCGCCGCTATGGCTGCCACGATGAAACATTGGCTCCACTGCAAAGTAAGCACCAGCGCCAATTACAATTGGAGTCAGGTACAGAAATTTACCATATTTGCCACTACCACTAGATCTGGATGAGCTGGCAAATCTTTTCGCAGCGGCACAGCTAGGCACCTTGGCAAGTCTTGACATGGCGGAGAAGAGGAGCATATTTACACAGCAATTTCAATCTTTATTTTGCACAAATGCCCACAGTATCGAAGATTCTTAAGTAAATAGATAGAATGTTGATAGGAACGATTCGTCGGAGAGACGACGGACGCGTTCGATCAAGTTTCTCTGAAACGTGAATTCCTTTGCAGAAAACAGTGCCGTTAGTTGAGTTTCATTTTGAGACGTCTTTGAGTAAATGAAGACGAAAATTTGTTCATCATATAACAGTATTAGCAATTCCTGTAGATAATTTGGATGTTACATTAAGATTAATCAGAAAGACTCAGAAGCTTTGTGAATTATTCCTTTCATCTTCAAACAAATAATCATCGGACATCGCGCTTTTCTACCATTAATCTTGCAATGTTACTTAAAATCAAGTTAACAAGATTTAAAGCTATGTAATTAATCATGAATATTTCATGCGTGGAAACAGTCAACCATTAGCAATGTTTAAGTAATGTTTGATTCCTCGTTTGTTTGCCAAAAGGCGTTGAGTGGTGGGTGATTCGACAGTCTCACTTTCCTTCTTTGTCGCCCGATCTGATTATTTCAATTGTTTCAGCTCTTTGTTTTACAACTTTCACACACGTGTCTATTACGCTTATAGTTTACTTGATTGAAAATTGTGATAACTTGTACATTTAGTAAGTGCTTGGCTTCATTAGATTAGCATTTTACCAATGTTAGCTGTTTGAGTGTAGGTTGATTTACATTTTAACAATTATTATGATGGATGAATCTGCTGTTGAATTTTGGAACATGTCCACTGCGATTACTGATTGTTTGAACAATTTGAAAGGGGAAGTGCAAAAGATATCACCATAGCAAACTGATTAAGTCGCTACTTTGAACAGTATCATTGATGAGCTGACGAATCTTTTTGCCAAGTACAGTTCAGGTATTGAAAAAGAGGTCAAAGTGGCCAAGTAGAAGCATCAAGTCTGTCATGCAGAAGTTGACAGGTTGCGTCAGTTGATTAGCATTGTTTGCTCCGATCAGAAGCTTAGTGGTATGTCATATTTCTTAATATAGGTTCTGTTAATACTATTTCACATTGAATACTAATGTAGATGAAAAGATTGATGCTGTGAGTAGTGAACGTGCCGCAGCTTTGAAGCGTCAGGTAGTGTTGATGTTGTAAGGACATCTTGGTCATTTGGATGATATCAGGCGTAGAGTTGAGGATGGGTCTGTAAAGAGTGAAATTGATTCTTTTGCTGCAGCTGTTAAGCAAGATCGTGATAGCTATGACACTACCGATGGTTCAAGTAAGGATTAGCAAAAGAAAGATCCTTTTCCGTGTGAGTTATTAGATCAAGAGGTGGCAGTTATTGCGCCGGCTGATGTTGCTGTCGTCTTGCCAACTGATGCATCACAAGGTTCAGAGGCTGAGACTGCATAAGGCAAAGGTGTTCCTGTCTCTCATGAAGATGACAAGTAGATTGATCAAGTAGTATAAGACATTAAACCGTGGTATACTGATCTGCCGGAATAGAAGGCGGAAGTCATCGATCGCGAAGTTGCGAATGATGTTGAAGAAAAGCTGTAAGTGCCGGCGATAAGTTAAGAGTAGAATGAACCTGCGCCGTCTCATCAAGATCATTCTGTTGTCATTGATATTAATGAGAGCGAAGATCTTGTTTAAAAGCATGCTGTTGATTCTGTAGGTACAGAGGAGTAGCCGGATGAGATTCCTGTGATTGTGGTTGATGATGGTAAGAATATCGAAGACAGTGTTGCAGAGTAACATGACGAGTCTGATTTGAAAGATGAAAATGATAACGTAATTAAAAGCTAGGATATAGAAGTCTCGAAGAAGGATGCTCCTGTTGCGGATGTTCGCCAACCATAAGAAGCCAACAGTACTTTGGAAGCACCCTCTTAGAATGACAATGGTCCAGAGAAAAAGCCTAGAAAGAAGACTTTTGCTGATGTTGTGAGTGGAAAGGCTATTGCTGAGGAAGTAGTTGGTGATTCTGCAGAGGCAAAGTTAGATAATGAGTAGCATTTGGAAGACGAGTCGGCAGTATAGGAGCCTGTGCAGTTGATCGCCAAAGCTGAAATCGCTGATGATGAAGCATTTGGCTCTAGCGAACTGACTGAACCAGAAATGGTCGGTGACTCTTATAATCAATAATAGCCTAGTTAGTAAGATAAAGTTGGCGTATAAAATGTGCTTGAGTAGAGAATCGAGAAGGATAATGTGGGGGACGCATCAATGATAGATGCAACGTAAGATGACGCGGCAATTTAAGAATCTTCTTCAAGCTCATTAGCCAGAGATATCTAAGAGGAGTTGCAGCATCCATCATCTGTAGTTGAAGAATAATCTGCACCTCGTGAAAATGTTATTGAAGATACTTCTGCGGAAAAAGCTGATGTGTCTTAAGCAGATTAAGTTCCTCATGCAGATGCCGAAAATAACAAGAATAATCAGAGTGATATTGAGACCAAGACTGAGCAGGCGTTACAGGAAGAGTCCAAGTAAGTTGATGCTGCTAAAGATGACAATGGTGAATCAAAGACTTCTAATGAGACCGAAGGAGATAAGGATGATAAGCCAGTAAGCTTTTGGGAGAAATGGGTGGCTGGGCCTCTACTTGGAAGACGCAGAAGCTCTAATGTTGACGATGAAGTCGAACAAGAGTAAAAGAATGATTAAACTAAGTAAGTGGAGGTACAGGAAGTAGTTGAAGGTGATAGCAAAGAGAGTAATTAGGCTAATGAAGCTGCCACTGATCAAGTCGTTTTGAATTAAGATGAAGTTACTGAGGATGTCCCTTAAAAAAAGGATGTCTAAGTTGATAATGCTAAGTAGTTAGATGCTAAGGAATCCGAGCAAGTTGAGGCTGAAGTTGTCAAATCTCCTTAGTATGAAGAAACTTTGAAGGAGCTTCAGTAGAACGTACCTGTTATCCCGGCTGAAGTAGATAGGCAGATTAGTGAGAAAGATATCGATCATGTTACTTCACCAGCTTATGATCAAGTGATGGAAGAGCTTAAGCAATAGGATGCTGCTGCCTTATCGTCTGCTGGGCACTTTGAGTCTGATTAGGTTGAACATTCACCTTAGTTTGATGAAGTCATGAAGTAGTTGTAAGCAGAGTCTTAATAGAAGGAGAGTCAACCTGATAGCGAATAAATGCCCAGATCCTAAGAATTTGACCAAGTTTTGTAGGAGCTGAAAGAGAAAGAAGAGCCCTTTGTAACTCTGCACTCGAGCGAGAAGAATGACAAGTTTGATACAGTTATGTAAGAGCTGAAGTAAAATGCAGCTAATAAGCCAGAGTCTACCAGCCAGCAAGTGCCATCTGATGAAAAGTTTGACGCGGTCATGTCTGAGCTGAAGGACACGCGCAACGAAGTGTAAGCGGTTGATGATGCTTGCAATCAGGGGTCTTTGTATCAGCCTACTTAAGTGTAAGAGCCTGCTTAGTAACAGCAGGATGACGTTACTGCTTCAAAAGTATTAGAATAGTAAGCCGAAGTGGGTAATGTATATTCTGAAGCAGTGAAAGTTGATCAAGACCGTAAAGTTGCGGAGAATGAAAGTATTGAGAATTCTGGCCAGCAAGGAGTTCCCGATGATGATAAGACTACTATTTCATCAGCTGATGTGGTGCAGGAGACTGGAGAAGATTCGCAGAATGATAAGCAAATGTCAACTGTCACTACCTCTCCTTAATATGACTCAGTAATGTCTGAATTGAAGGAAGAGTATCCTAATGTTCACGCTGAGAGAGAAGATGTGCCAAAGAGTGAACAGTTTGATGCCGTCATGGAATAGTTGAAAGAATCTGCTAAGAATGAGTAGCCGGATGCTACTAATGTTGTAGGTGATGGTATAAGCAAATCTGCTGATTATGATAAGGTTATGCATGAGTTACGCGATGATGCTCCTATTCTGAAGTCTGTACCTATATCTCAGAAGCATGAGGTTAGAGAAGATGAAAATGCGAAAATTTGTCAAGAGTAAGCTTTGAATGGCGATGCGCCTTCTAATGAGTAAACACAACAGAGCAGTATCGACAAATAAATTGCTGAGGAGAGTCTAGAGGTTGGCGCTGTCCCGTAAGATACTGAGGATGCTGGATCTAAAGTTGAGGATCAAGTCTCTGGTAAAGATGCTGTCTAAGGAAGCAAGGAGCAAGCACCTTAGACTAATCCTTGGCTGCAAAAATCAGGCACGCAGATTATCAAGAATCTTGCTGAGAATCCAGAAGAATGGAAGCCTGCCGAAGCTCAACAAAAAGCCACATAGGAGTTTGCGGACGAAGATAGAGGAGTTGCAGAAGTTTTGCCAGAGTATTCTTTTAAAGATAAAGAAGCTCATGATGCCATGAAGGTATAGTAGGAGCAAGGGGACCAACCTGCGGAAGCTGCAGCAGCGATTGCTGATCAAGAGATGCCAATTGCGGAAACTACAATCGATACGAATTAGGATGAATCGGTTGAACAGAGAGATGATGGAAGATCTCTGAAGGAGTCAGAAGTAGTTGCAATTTAGTAGGTGCCTGTAAACTAGGAGTAGATTGAAGCTCAGTAATAACGTGATGATGGCATCAGAGCTGAGCTGGAGCATGCTGAAGAGGCTGATGCATAGAAGGAGACGCCAGAGGTTAGAAAGACATTATCGCAGTTGATGAATGATATTGAAAAGAGCGAATCTCTCAATGTTATGCCAGTAGTTGAAGAATAGTAGTAGACCGGTATTTAAGATAAGGATCTTGTGGATAATCGTGATATAATGTCATCTCAAGAGTTGGCCGAGAAGGCTGAAGATTCAGCTCAAGCTAATCAAGATTACACTTCTGCTTCTATCAAGTAGAGTGAAGATGAGCTCAGTGAACGTAAATAAGATGACGGGGCAAAGTCTCTTCCTGCAGTTGTAGAAAGTTAAGGTGAAGAGCAGTAGCACTAGCAGTAGGATGATATAAAAGGTCAATTGAAGACGCTAGACAAGATCTTGGACGAATGTCTTGAAGTTGTTAATGAAGATAATGCCAAATCTAACGCCATAATTGAATCCGAGAGAGCTGCAGTTGTCGATCAATCTGCTCCTAAAGAGATTGAATAAATTCAAGATCAGTAGAAGCAATAGGAAATAGAAGTGATTTCCGATCAGTAGTTGCAGGAAGTTTTGAACAATCCTTTCATACCCGATAATGTCAAGAATACTGTACGTGCTATGGCTGAGCAGCAGAAATTGAAGTAGTCACCTTAATAAGAAGAGTTGAAGCAGTTACGCGAGGAGAATCAGAAGTTGTAGTTAGAGTTAACCTAGAAAGATGAGGAAATTGCACAATTGAAGGACGATAACCAGAATTTGGACAAGTATGCTTCCTAGTTGGAGGATGAGAATGATTAATTGAAGTAGCAAGAATTGGGTGGTAAAGTTGAGAATCAGAAGCTGCGTTCAGCATTGCAGGCAGTGAAAGATGAGTTGAGTGATATGCATTCCAAGTTACCGGATTCTGCTACTGGTGCGCAAGCTGTCAAGAGACAAGTTATTGATATGGAGGCTTTGGACATGATTGGCCGTTTAAAGAGAATTTGGAAGTCACTGATGGTCTTGTACATTGAGGACGATCATCTACCTGATATTTCTGCTATATCTGAGGTTAATTTCATCTTGGATTAGATTGAAATTTCTATTCAGATCGTTGGTTCTCATGTTGATGGAATCAAAGCTTGAACACTTTGAGTAGAGAGTGAGAGTTATGATGGTCTTGATTTGAATGTTTTGGGTTGGTGATTATATGTAGTTTTTGAATTGATGATAATGATGAGAATGATGAATAATGAGATGAAATAAAATGGGATTAAACTAAAACATTCAAAAATTTATATTACTTGTACAATAGACTTTCTTACTCTTGTAATAAAACTATACGTAATTAGAATCAACTCATTGAATATTCAAAAGATCACGACTAGAACTAGTGACATTTCTGTCAATCGGAACTTGGAGCATAAATCTCGATTCTTCATACTCTTCAATTTTGAGACGCGACATGTCCAACTGCAATTGCTCCATTCTTTATACAACCAGTTTATCGTGCATATACTGAGGAGCAAGAGACTTGGCAGATGACGCTGTTGCAGATGACAAAAGTCCTTATCGCACAACAACCTTCTCCTTCAAAAGTGTGGTGGCTAGATGACATTGTGGATACGCAGCAATAAAGTACTTCAAAAGCTATTCTGCATTCGATGCTCCACCGAAATCCTTCATCTGATTCATGATGAACTTTGGAACCTTGACGACAATAACTTTCTACTACTTCTTCAGAGGGGTAAACTGTTTCTTGCTCTCAGATATCAGTAATATTTTCGAGTTTATGTACGATACTGCCTGCTATGTGATCATTGCGAGCACTTACTCTGCTTTAAAACAGATCAATGGAGATCCAGTGCTGGTACAGTCGACAAGGCAAAAATTAACCGACGGATAACTATCAAGAAGGAGGTATGAAGAGCGTGGATCGGAGGCAGTAATTCTTAGATGTAATGCCGCGGGCCTATTCACGTACTGGTCCATCTCATTAGCAGATTTCATTTTAATATCAGCCTCCAGCATAGGCTTAAGCTTCCCACCGCTGGTTGTTGAGTCACTAGATTTATGCGATAGTACGGCGCCAAGATCCTATCCAGCTCCAGTGACACCACTGACACTAGAACTTCCACCAGTAGTAGATGCACGAGAATGGGAATGAGAGTGCGTAAATACAGTGACCTAAGTCAACTATTACACTGCACTGGAACCAGATGACTATTGTTGATGACCAGATAGAGCTTTCGGGATGGGACACCTGCCTTTCAGAATACCATACGTAATCTCATTGACACTGTAGCTGCTGTCAGATATTATATA
This sequence comes from Amoeboaphelidium protococcarum, assembly GCA_023515745.1. Lineage (NCBI taxonomy): Eukaryota > Fungi > Aphelidiomycota > Aphelidea > Amoeboaphelidium > Amoeboaphelidium protococcarum. The sequence continues at coordinate 1,189,115 of JALECJ010000255.1, read as the reverse complement.
GCAAGGCTTTTCGCACGAGAAATTGATATAGTGCTATTCATTCATAGGCACACCAAATTCAATCACCGCCTGGATAATAAGAGAATTGCGTATATTTAGCCAGAATGCCAGCTTATCACTATCCGTCCGTAAGTGCTGCAAGTTGATGTGTCGCAGAATTACAATCAACCGCTTGAAATCCTCATAAGCCGGCATCTTTTTCACCATCCTCAACATGGAAGACTGCGATAAGATAAAGTATTGCATACGCGTATCTTCAGACAGAGATAATGAGTCCAGACTATCACCTTCAGGTAGAAATGAGGAGAAGACAGACTTCTTGCGTTAATTATCGGAACCTGCGACACTAGACCCTTTAACTTGAGATGAAGCTCTGCGAGACATTAAATTGCTCAGCGGATTATTAGAGGCGGAGAGATCATTCAGAGAACTATTGCCACTATCTTTAAAAATATCACCACTGCTGCCAGTGGAATGATTGGATTACAGTGACAACACTTTAATCATATTACTCACCATGCCGACAATATGTGCAGTCAATTCCAATGGACGATCGATAAATTTTTGCATATAAGACGGAATATCATTCTGCGTGGACTCATCCAGAGAGTCTGTGCTATTTAAAGAAGTCACAGGATTGCAATTAAGGACAAATTTATCATTTTACACAGATTTATCCTTTCCAAATGCAAGCTACTCCACAGATTAAATCCTCTTGCTGTCCAGTTTTGAGAAAATAACCAGCAAGTACTATTATTAAGAGGCGGGTAAAAAGTTCAGATAATCCGGACAACTTAACTAAACATTAGTTAGGAACCTTATCATCTCGGCAACTTTAAGACACTGCAATAAATCAGTAAAATCAGCATTGTATGACTGATCGCCATTGACAATAACTTACACTGAGGTTGAGAGCAACTGGCGACGCTGATGGTCATTTGCGCATAATTTCAACAGACTATCGCAGCACTTTGAATTGATGAACTACTAGCCAGATATAACTCTGACCATCTTGTCCACCAGGATATCAGTGCATTATTCACCCAAAAAATCATCAAAAGTACTGCAAACTACAGGACATTAAATTTGTAAAAGATTCATTGCCAGGTACAAAGACATGACAGAATTCTCTAATTTAATACCAGCTTTTAACACGACAGAAATACCACCAATGAAATCCTCTTAAATTTAGACTTGATCAAAACATAATTTAATTCTGCACAACAAGTCCACCATCTAATGAAACGCAGACGTCTCGATCAGCTTGGAGTAAATGTGCCTCAAGTCATCCGCGATACCATTCAAGAATCTAAGATGATCAAATCTATAGTTATTCTTGGTTCTCAACAGACACAGAGGTAGAGTTTTAAATATCTTACTGTACCAAACGATAAACACGGTCCGAATACTTAATTGCATCTTCTCCTGGGCATTAAAACGACTATAAGCTTAGACTTTAGAATGTTCAAATCCACAAGGACATTGCTGAGGCCCATACCAAAGTTGTTCCAATTCTGCAAGTAGTTACTCTTAATATGGCAACTAGACCGAAGTTTGACCAATTTGAATGCCTTCCATAGAATCCAGATCAAATACCGTGACATCCTCAGGAAATTCCAACTCAATATTCTGTTATAGTTATAATTACCGGTTACTGAAATAGCCTATGACGAACGGAGTCGGCGAATGAATAACATCGAGCATTTAGTCAGGCAAATAAGGTATAAATATAGTTGATGACTATCCCATAAGCAATCCATGAAGAGATAACAAGGTTCGCACTAAATTTAATGGACATTTCTTTGATATAACAACGACACTCTACTCTAGTAATAAAGGCGCCAATAGGTACTTTATAAATAATTGTGGCGGAATACGCCCAAGATACTATAAACCATCAGAGGCAGTGTAAAGAGATTAAGTCTCAGTAATGCAATCCAACTATTATAAAGCTCTAACATCACAAAGCTTCTCACTATTAAGCCGCAAGTGCTGATGTATAGATGATGGGAGGGGAGAATAAGACACCAAGCACTAAACTTGGGCCAGATGTGAGTCATCTAATTGATATAACTTGCAAGCAGCATACTACACGGAGCCAACCTCATTAGTCAGGATAAAATCAAACGCAGCAGATATCTACTCATCCTACAACTTGCCAATAGCATCTTATAGGAACGGGATTAGGGATGCAACGGATGCAGATGATGATGGTAATTGCTATTGTTCACCATCACTTGAAAATGTCTTCAAATTCTACACCTCTTGAGACTTGGCATCCAACACAAACTATAAAAAGACTGTCATATTAGATGAGATACACAAACACTGAATCAATAGATCTGATAATATTGTGTACAATAGAGAAGATTCCAAATCACAGACAGATGGCCAATGTTTTAATAATGAAACAAGATGGACAATGAAGAGAAGAGTTCAACGTTGAAACAAAAACTTCACGCGCTTCTCCAACAAAAGTAAAGCGACATCTGGTTTGAATACTGACTGATAGTAGTGTTAACAAACGGCAGAGATATATTTGCTTAATAGAAAAAGAGTAAGTATTTCCTTTAAAAGCAGTCTTAATGGCCACTTAACAGTCCGCGAACAAGTATGCTGATATACATCCTTAATTAATGATCATAATAGTTATCACACTTTAGAGTGAAACGCGATCACTTGAAAATCTTACCATCAGCAAACTTACCAGGCAGATGAGCACCTTCCCAGGCCAAGTACTCGTCCCACAACTGCTTGTCCTCAGCGGAAATCTCGAGAGCACCAACCTTACCGCCAACATTCACCTTGGTGAAAGCGTAGGATTCATAATCGGCAGCATCAGTCACCTCTTCAGGCACAACCTGACCACGGAAGATCCACATACCGGAAATCTTGTTGTTGTTGTTTTCACCAGTCACAATCATGGAACCGAAAGCGTATTTGCGGGCGCGCTCCAGACGATGGAAGAAGCCACCGATCAAGTTGCTGGACATGAAAATCTGAGTCAACTCATCATTGTACTTGTACTCGCACTTCCACATACTAAATCCCTCAGGATCAAAGTTGTCCTGGAAGAACTTGGAAGACTGTGGAGGCTCATTGTTAGAGTAGAATCTCTTCCAGGCATCCATGATAAAGGTCGATGGTGGCAGAGAGTCAAGCACAGACTTCTTCTTCTCCTCTTGAGGCACCAGATCATCACCGGCATCGTCCTCAAAAGCATCATCCTTCTTCTTCTTGTCCTTCTTAGCTGGAGCAGCAGCTGGGGCAGCCTTCTTCTCATACTTGGCTGGCTGAACACAGAGCTTCACCTCACCGATCACATTCTTCACCTTTGGCTGGTTAACCACAGTCAGGAACCAACGGGTGACATTAGGGATCGAGGAGCGGAAAGACTCATCAAAATACTTCTGGTAGCCTCTCAGCAGCAGACAGCAGACGACAATATCAGCCAGAGATACGCGCTCACCGACCAAGAAGGTGCGGGTGCTCAACTCAACGTCCAGCACTTTCAGAGCACGAGTGTAGTTCTCAATGCATGTCTTCTCAGTCTCCTTATTGTATGGAGCATAACCAAGATACATCAAATTACGCAATCCCAAGCTACCTTCAATGTCCATGTTACCAATGGAGATGTACTTGGTGACCAGAGCCTTCTCGTACTCACTGGTACCCAACAGGGCAGGATTCTTACCCTTCAGTGCAATGTAGTGAGCGATTGCAGCACACTCATACAGAGGACCATCCTAGGTATCCATAGCAGGCACGCGACCATATGGAAACTTGCTCATGAACTCACTTGACTTAGCCTTCTCCATGTCGGTAGCCTGGAATTCAACTTCCACACCAGCATAAGCGGCAGTAATCTAGGCCATGTACAGGCGGTCGCCATTAGGATAGTTGTAAATCTTTCCAACAGAATTGCTCTGAGTCATTATTATTGTTATTATCGGTCTTTTATAAACTACTGTGTTTTATTATCGGTGAGTAAAATGCCAGATATAGATGCTCAATTTCATCAAAGTCGCGCGCTCCTTTGATCAAGAAAATCGGTTAAGGTCAAGCGAGATCAACCTCCCTATCAATTGCCACTTGTGGCGGACGCAATAGATAATGAGGCAAGTTTCACTTCTTGCCAGTTTCCGCATATTATCGCGTCAAAAAACCATTGTTGTGTATATCAAAAGGAGCACTTGTGATTGTCGTTGTTGTTTGCTGGCCTTAGTTGCGATATGTCGCTCATAAGATTTGATTGATCATTAGCAATCATCAACAATCAATAGTGACACCTTTTGTTTTAATTTCTTGTTTCAATACAGAAGACGTTGCCGTCCATAACGCTGTATAAGTAAAGCAAAATAGAGGTTTTATCATATCTGAAGAGTATAATTAAAATGTCCACCTTGAGTAAGTCGACTAGTGAAAAATCCTTTACCACTGTTTTGCAGTCTGCACAATCAGAGTTTGAACTACATTCCAATGATGAGGGATTGAAGTCTGTGATTATCACTTCTAAATAATAAGTTGTTGAAATCCCTTCTAATTAAAAAGTAACTGATAGCCAAAATAATGATATTCGTAATAAGAATGATATTGATGAATGCTCTGCATTGCCATCTCACTTGAAGCAATAGCTGAAAATTTTCCAGTTGAAACAAAAGGTTGAAAAGGACTTGATTGCTGCTTACAAGACTGATAATCTGATTCTGGCTCAGGAAATTGCGAAAAAAGATGAATTAATTAGACATATGAAATAATGAAATATCTTATTGCGTTGAACAGTATCCCATTTTATTTGTTACATTCATTGTCGATCGTTTGCATTTATTATAACGTCCGCTAGTCTTTTAGTATAGTGTTGATATTATTCGTGGCACATGACAGTGTGGGGGTTATCATCAAGTGATACACGATAGAAGCTATTTGAATCTGTATCCGTTTTAATTGATTGTCATTCGTAGGATTTAATCGATTAATCTGTTTTAAAGGCCCAGTGGCATCGGTGTCACCATTGTGTATATTGCGTGATCGATCACTGACCGATCGATGATGCACAGAGACTAAGATATCACGTTGCAGTCATGGTAATATTCATTTATTCAATGCATTGTCTCAAAAATAAGCTTTTGAAACACAATTGATAGTATGATGAATCTGAAATAAGTAGCCATTTATATCTTTGCTCAGTCTGTGATTTGCCAGCTATCGCCCGGTTAACTGGAGCGATAGCGTATTGACTAGGAATTTAACGCTTTACTAGCGGGTGCAAGGCAGCCTAAGGGTCCTAGTCCGGGACAACTGGAGCAATAGCGCATTGATGGGGAAACTGAGATCTTACTAGCAAGGCAGCCTCAGGGTCCACAAGGTCCGAGTCCAGGGTAATTGCAGCAATAACGCGATGATAAAGAGTTCAACGACATGATCGCTGGTGCAAGGACATCTAAGCTCCAAGGTCCAAGTCCAGGATAACTGGATCAATAGAGCCATGATAAGTAAATGGATGGTATAGCTGCTGCTGCAAAGCAAGCTAAACCTCGAGGCCCAAGTCCAGGCTAGGTAGCTTAGTAAAAGCATGTCGCAGATATTAATCGTCAAACTGGGCTTGATAATCGTCGTTCCACTGCTAATGCCCAGAAAACTCCAACGCAGAAGTCAGCCCCTTAAATTAGCGGTGCAGGTGGAGTTCCTCCAGGCTAGTAAAAGACTTCAAGAGCACAAGGTCTTCCGAAATAAGCTCGTGCTCCCCAGTAGGCTCGTGCTAAACCAACAGGTGGTAGTTGAAAGTCGCGCAAAGGTAATGTTGGTCGCGTCGTTTTAGTGATTTAAAGCGTTGGCCGGCTGTCGAAATGTATTTTACTAGTGAATGTAATAACTTGTGAATGTAATACTGTAATGCAATGCAATAAATAAAATTTTAATTATCATGTGCTTAGAATTTCAATTCTTAATTAAAGTAAATTATTAATTTAAGCTACTAACTTAAACAATTTATATAGGAGTAATGGTTACTTATAGTGCCTCTGAGCCAAATTTCTTCTAATGCAGTAGAAAGCTTGCTCTCAAACGCGTAGATAGATGTTGGCTACATTTTAGTACTGAATTTTCTGTTGGGCAAGTTGCAGAAATCAAACAGTCAAGCCATTTGGTAATCGGTGGATGCCAGCTGCGAATGGATCTTTATCAAAATCGCGGATAATAATGGAAGATGATCATCAGAGCTTAAACTGTAGAAAGTGACTTTATAATCTTTTCTATATCGGGTTCGTAGATTAATAAAATGGCCTCCCAACAAGTTAAAGATAACTTGGAGATGAAATGTCGCGTGATTTCGTGTCACTCGAGAATCGACCTCCAACGCTGGTGTTGTGACACTCTATCGACTGTCCCGTTGGCTCCGCTTGCGAAGATGTAACCTTGCAGAGTCGATGCACTAAATCCCCAGAGACATCTCACATTTTTATCTCTTTGTCCTCAATCGTCTTATCCTGTTTAATTATACCTATTGAAACATGTTGTTGTCTGCAAGCTCTTTGTATCCTCTCGCTGCTTTTGCACTAATCTAAACAATCAATGCCTAATCTCCTGGACCGAGTCCGCCTATTTCTTCCCCACCGGCCACTTGGGGTCAAACCGCGTAACAGCAAAGGGATGAAGAGAATAAGGCTTTGTTTAATGCCCCACCACCAGCCTTTTTTCCCAATTTGGTCAATCAGCCTGCCGTCAAAGCGTTACCGCCGATTCCACCTACTCCTCCTCGTGCGCCGTCTCCGGGTTAGATTGCATAATGGTAGAGAGATGATGAGAACAAGAAATTGATCTAGGAGATGGATTCTTGGTCTGCGCCTGCGCCTGCTCGTGCGCCTGCTCGTGCGCCTGCTCGTGCACCAAGCACTAAGCCACTTGCGGTCAAGCCTACTGCCTAATAAGGGCCAAAGCCCTCTAAAAATCCGGCCGTAGCTACTACTGCGAAAAAGACGGCTTCTTCTACTAGTTCAAAGCCTGCAGTAAAGAAGCCGACGACTCCTAAACCCAAAGGAGCTAAGGCACCTGCAGCGGTCTGATACCTTTAGTTTTCCTTGATTTGAATCCGTATTCCATAGTTGAAATGTGATTGAAAATGGAATTAAATTGTTTTCCCGTTGTTCCGGCTGTAGATTTACGTTTAGTTAAACTTATAATTTCTAAAAAGCAATTCCCTTATAAAATAAAACTTCATCTGTCATAGTCAATTGTCATAACGCGAACGTTTAGCGCCCACTGCAGATGGAGGTCGCATTGGGTTGTCAAAATCAGACGCGTCATCTGCGTCTAATTCTTCGCTGTAATTACCAACATCATCCTCGTCTACCAGACCTTAAGTTGTAAATCCTTCACTTGAGCCAACATTGTCGCGTGCTCCTGCATAATTCTTATCTACTGGAACATTCTCCCAACTTTTCAACTCATCACCGCATCGCTTAACTAGCCGCTAACCTTCTTCAGCCTGCGTCCAAATTAGACGGCAAAATTGGCCAACAGCATAGGCATCACTAACGACCGCGTCAACAACTCCTTGCGTCTTATGCTTCATCGACGAGCCTAGTCTTACCTCCATCGCTCTACTCTTCACAGAATTACGCTGCGCAACAATGTACTTCTGATACAGGGAGGAAGACTGTTCAAACTTTGGATACAAGACCAGATTCACTTTGTCAAATGCCACTCTCGTCATGCTAGGAGCCAATTTAAACTTGATCATAAATATGTAATACTCAGCAGTAGATGCGGCTGCGAATTCTTCATCCATATGTTCAGAAAACAGTCTTTACTCTTGCTCAGTCAATGCAGTAAAATGCGGCTAAAATCGTTGGTAGAAATCATCCACCACAAACAGCTAATCTCCAACTTCATCAGATTAAATGAAATCAACCTAATGGACTGCAAATGTGCCGGGAATAACATACAGCGACCTGTCTTTATACAGATCACCATTCACTAATACTCCACGATGAAGATACTTTCCCACCGGCTATTCATCCGCCTGATTAAAGCGCTCAATCAAAAATGGTATCTTACGCGTCATTCCAATACCAAAATACTTTTTTACGGCCCAAGTTGGAGTAAAAGTCATAGCTTCCACCTCACTCTTTGCTTTCTGTTATCTATTCACTATAATAGGATCTATAACTGCTCTGGGTATCATGAGGAAAGCAGTAGAAGCTTTAGCGTGTAGACCTTAATATACCACATTTGGCGTAATCCATTGACTGCTCTTCAGCATTTAGATTGTGGGAGCACCAAATATTGGCACACACAGCACCGCTATAAGGTATAGCAGTATTGTGCCTTGCATCATATGCCTTTGAATTTTCTATTGGTGATTCTAATTTCGCGAAGAGAATGATGGATAGTTGTGATTTTAAGGAGATCATATCAATCATGCCGTATTACTCCTGAAATTTAATATGACTGGAGTCTGACAGTTTGCATGCCTATCACACCTAACGCTGTATGTGTTTGAGTTAGACAGAGAAGGAGTAGAACAGAAGGGATAAAATATTATATCAAATCTATTTACTTCATTTCTTAGAAGCACTGTACGGTGCGTCAAATATCATTTTCGTCGTGAATCGGCCAGGACCCCGCCCACCTGTAGTACCATTTCTAGATAAGGACGTTGAGTTGGCAAACTGCGTTGCTGCAGGTGCACTGTCGGTAGCAGCACTTTTAACAATACCTTGGGCTTTAGACTGAGACGAATCAGCTGCGGCCAATTTGTCGAGTGTGGCATTACTATCCTACTACGCGCTAATTTACACTTATGCTGAAGACTTCATTTGTGCATTGATTCCACCAGCATTTTTCTAAGCTTAAACATTAGCAGCATTTCCATGTTAACTTACGTGACTGGATGAATAGCTTTAAGAGACGGCAGGGGCTGACTCTTTACGCGGCAGAGTGAGCTTGATACCTTCTTATGCTGAGGTGCCAAACTTGTTAAAACTATCCTTCATAACGTTACTTTGGTCTCGCTAAGTAGTTTATCTACCAACTAATTGTTCTTTACCCAATGACGCAGGTAAGCCTTCTGCTGCTTATAAGAGCGGGCTGACTTTCAGTTCTACGATAGGGCTCATCTGCTTTGACGCTGCATGTGCACTGGTTGACTAGTTATTATTCAGAGTCTGAGATCCCTTATTAGATGAAGCAGATGGTGAGTTGATTTCAGAATTGCTGATAGATAAGTTATCAAAATCAATACCACGAACCTTGGCAGCCTACTCCAAAATGTCTGCCACTTCACTGTCAATATTGCCGTCAACATCCTCCCGCACTAGATCCAGTACACAGTCTCCATCCTCGGTGAGAGCAGCTAAATTAATAACATCCATAGCTACCATTCTCTTCAATAGTGCCAAAAACTAAGGCCTTCTCTCAGACTTGGCCAAAACGGATGGAGCAATTTTACTCTTATCTGCCGTTGGACTAATCTGCAGCGGAACCTCAGTCACCAAAGCGTGCAGCGGAGTAAAGCCTTCGCGATCTTTAGCATTAGGTAGTGCGCCATGACTTAGTAACAAATCGCAGATATTAGAGTGTCCATACGCGCACGCGTAATGCAGTGCAGTCAATCCTTGTCCATTTGGGCGATTAATATACAATTTATCATCAATCTTGTTGTGATTTTACTCAAATTAAAGACCATCCATGACTGAAGATCCATAATTCTACTTGACGACAGTAAATTGCTTAAGAAGCTTTTCAACTTGTTCATACTCGCCATTTTTGCTATAGTCTAGAAGTAGAGCGTTTTAATTCCAATTCAAAGACTTTCTCTTCTTCCCAGTCTATTTTTTGCCACCTGAACTCTATTCTGTGCTTACATCCTGTTGCGATAATCCTTGGGGACTCTTTTAAGCAACCTAACTTACAGGAATTGCAGGCGTAGATTACGAACGTCTATAATTATCCATAGAGGGGGAATCTGCATCTAAAGCAACATCAGACTCCTTAATTCGGTCCAAGACTTTACCACCGGCAATGGAAAGAGTTTTGGCAGTGTTCTATACGACAGCCGGTGCAGATTCTTTTCTCTCAACTACAGGCTAACTATGGCCTCCCGTCCTGGTCATGATTGATCCTTGGCGTTTGAGAGCAGACTCGTTACCAGAAAGTCGCATCATCTCTATAGCAACTCTGAACAACTTTCTAGTCTGGTCATCATCCGCACAATCCACAGGTCGATAACCTCTATCGTTCTTCTTGTGTGGATTAGCGCCGCATTTCAACAGTCTATCCACCACATCGCTCATACCTTGAAAACTAGCCAGGTGCAACGCCGAGTTACCATCACCCCAAACGCGGTTCAAAAACTCCATCAATAGAAGCTTCTATCCTCGCTTGGCAGTGTGCTTATACACAAATTCAAGAATATCCAGAGACACCTACTACTCACCCGTTATCAAAGCAATGTGCAGGAATGAGAGAGGAGAGAGTGATGTTCCAAGCAATTGTGCCCCAATCTCTTGCAAATCCTAATCAAACGAAAAGTACTAAACATCAGGCATGATAAACGAGTGTCGCCAATTACCAGTCAGCCCGCTCCCAGAAGCACCAGATGCTGCAGTCTAACCGCCGCCACTAGGAAGTAAATTTTGCGTATTCGATTTAGTTGGAGACAGTGAGAGCCTTCTCTGAGTCTTTGCATGTCTGTCTTCATCCTTTGACGACGATCGTTGCAGCTACGACTGACCCTGTTTGGACTATTATTGTTGCGCCGCGAATGATGACAGCGATAGATCCTCCTTTGGCTAGTTGTTCTAATGAGAGTATGCCAATATCGCTTGCAGAAGTAGAGAGCTTTTACATTTCTATGCCAGAGCGTGGAATCTATCCGAATCTCCGTCAACGATGCTCTTAAGGATCTCTTCCTCCAGATATTAAATGGGAAACTCTTGTTTGATCTATTTCGGCTTACCATCGCCAGCCTCCACTGCATCTTCATTTGATGACGTTGAATCTAGTGACGACTCACTGGCAGATCTCTCCATATCCAAATCCTAGTCTTGCTTTGTTTTATTCAGCTCTTCGGTAGAAGCAGCCTATTGAACAATCTCTGGCACTTATGCTTTCGGCTTACTGCTAAATAGAAACATTCTTCGCAGAGATGTATTGTCTCGGGGTACACAGCTGATATATAGATTATAATCGAAATATTTATTATAATAAAAAAACAAAGCAGTGTTTATTAACAAGAGCAGTCAGAGAATGGTGGTAATCAATCAGTTTAACAGTGATTAGATGTGGTATCCAAGGCATAGTCAAGAGCTAAAAATACAAAGTGAAACAAACAGTTTGGTGTATGAAGCGAAGCGGGTTAAAAGGACTAGCATGGTGCGATAAACGAGTTTAACGATGGTTTTAGCAGACTAAGATTGCTAATCACTAACAACTATTTTGTCTAAGCATTCTCTCTGCTATTGGGGTTGATGTATAGTACGTGTTTCAACTGATTAAAAGGCGATCGTGGTTGAAACGTCTCGGTGTTGTTAAGACTCAAACAATGCGACTCTGGTATTCGTAAAGGGCGTAAGCAGTATATTGGTTATTGAAATGAAAAATGCATTCTTTAATAGCTGTAAAACATGAAATTTATTCTTAATACCATACAGTATCTTCATGATTATCATCATTTAAAATCATGTACTTAAAATCATATTGAATCTGACCAAAATAAATTCAACCCAGCAAGTTGCCGAGACCGCTCATGAATGGAATACCACCCTTGCCGGTGCCCTTTCGCTTATCACAATCCAAAAGAGAGCTGCCTTTACCCAATGCTTGAGTGATAGGATTTTACTATGGAGCAGTAGACTTTGGAGATTATCCAGATGCGGATGCAGATGCCTGAGCACCAGCCAATGGACTCTTGACTCTAAACATGTCCATCGCTCCAGAGAGCAAAGAGTTTATGTAAGAGCCATGGGACTTGTCACCATTAGAATTCGAAGACGGCTTAGACATTGTCGGAGGGGGAGAAGGAATAGACTGAGGAGCAGCTGATGGCTTGGGCTGTGCAAGCTTGGTAGCTGGAGTAGGTGTTGGAGATTGAGGACTATACGCAGGAGTGTTTGCAGTAGGTTTCTAGTAAGCAGGAGCATTTGGAGCAGGCGTATCCTGAACAGGAGCTTCGTACGAAGGTTCATTGGCGACAGGCGCTTCTTAAGCAGGAGCTTCATATGCAGGAGCATTCCATGTACGAGGTTCTGGTGCGGGTGCCTCTTCAGAAGGAGCTTCATAAGCTGGAGCATTGCCAGATGATGCTGATCCCTCAGAAGGTGCATCTCCAGACGGAGCAGACTGCGATGGAGCGTATCCACTTGAGCACTATTCTTGTTCACCAGGACATGACGCGAAGACTTGCACCCAATAACCGGAGCAGTAACCGAAACCCATGTACTTGTAATTGGCACTATCAATATTCTTTCTATGACCAGGAGATTTGATCCAGTCATTGAATACATCTTCCGGGGTCTTTTGAGCTTTATGGATGTTTTCAGCGATAGCATTCCATTGGAAACCAGCGCCAGATATTCTGCTGGAAATGGTGCTCCCATCAAGGCCAGTGTGGTCATAATGACCAGTAGACGACATCACGGAAGCATAAGTATCAGCAGCAGAGTTTAGCTTGTCGTTGAGACAGAGAGGAGGAATGCCATTGGACACGCGACGCTCATTGCACAGGTCGAGGACGCGCTAAGCAAATTGAGCTTCGTCTTGAGCCATGACCGAGACAGTTGACATTGTGGCGACTAGCAGCAAAATTTATTCTAAATACTTGTATAATTACATCTTAATTCTATATATGAGAGCGATTTGATTATTATTATTAGATGTTTGAGTTTGAATAGAAAGAGAAGTACGATATCGAACACATTCCATGTCATGTCTGACCAGCCTGCTGACATGCTGTAACATAAGATGATCAAGTAACGCCAGCAATGCAACGTATGACCACAGATTAACCAAAGAGCGTTGACAAATGACTTTTTAAGGTCGCACCATGTAACAACTGACTAAGATCATACGCCAGTCACATTAAACGCCTGACGTTACATCAAACATCGTTCGACCTTAAACTTCGACATTGCCATTACAGCCCCACTTTGAAGATTATGACGTCAGGGAAGATGTAATGTAGTTCCATTAAGCTAGATGAACATAGTGCAAAGAGTTGGGTGACACTTTTCTCGAACGTGATCATTCACATTTTAGGCTCACTCTCATCAAACCATATTAGCGCGTCGTATATTACCGTACCTTTAGAGGACAAACTACCACATTATTATAGTATGACACTAATAAATCATATCTCTTCTCTTCTTTTTATGTCCCATCAGTATAGAACATCAGCGGCGCTCAGCATGTACTCTAAAGTATAAAATATTGCAGATGCTTGGTACAAGATTAGTGATAAACTAGATTAGTGATAAACTAGGCAAGTGGCGGCAAGGGAAGCTGTTGAAAATGAAAGTTTTAAAGGCCACAGAAAATACACCCAAAGTACATCATATAAATACATTAAACTATCAACAATCAGAGGGTAATCAACAGACCTTAAAATAAATATATGAACATTCAACTTCAACCTGACATGAATTTGAGAGCGCCTTTGCCAATACCGCGATGCGATAACGTTTGACATGCAGTTTCCAGAATTTCCGGTTACTTTTAAAGAGCAGGCAAAATACCACTGACGATGCTTTTAAAAAGCGTTAAAATATCAACTTTCGAAAGATCAAGAGACAGCGGTCTTTCACCATTAGATGCAGAAGATGCGGGAGTGCTTTGCTTCTTCTTGCCCGGTGATAGCTCCGGAGTTGGAGCGGTCGTAGGAGAAGATTCCCCAGCAGCTGAGACAGCCATCGGTGGTAGACCAGCAGATGATTAAGATTGCTGAGATATAGGAGGAGTGGAGCTATTCTTTTGTAATGCAGAAGTACGTTTCTCCGGCAATACTTGCATCTTACTTTGAGCGGAAGACGGCAGCATGGTTTAAGCCATTTACAGCATTTAGAGAATCCTATTAATTGGAGGCAATGTAGCCGGCTTGCCCTGAGACTGAGCGGTCTCCTTTATAGGAGATGGCACAGATGGCTGCTGAGAAGGTGTATTCATCGGCTAACTGTTCATTGAAGGGGGAGGAGAATTAGGACTTGGAGAGGGAGGAGTAGGACTAGGACTTGGAGAAGGAGATGGAGGAGTTGGAGAAGAGGGAGAAGAAGGAACATTAGCAAGAGCAGGAGAAGGAGATGCCACTTATCTGCTAGGCTGCTCTTATGCATTCGGTTTAGCATTAGTAGGCTGAGCTGGTTACTGATTAAACTGTAAAGGCGCTGGTGGACCGCCTCCAGCTGTACATTTCTCGTTATCAGCCGTAGCGTACACCATCACCCAGATTTCGTTTGAATTACCAACTCCAGTCAATTAATACTTTGGATCAAACATCGCCACGCTATGTGAGGGAGAGCTAACCCAACCACCAACGGCTTCTTGATACTTTTTGCTTTTGGCTAGCACTTCACTAGCAGAGCTGAATACGAAGCCAGCAGCTTTCAGACGTTCACCAATAACACTACCATCAGGTCCGGTGTGACTTAACGTGCCAGAGGAATCAAGAAGTTACGCGTATTTCTGCGCAACCTTGTTGAGTTTGTCATTCATACAAAGGGCTTGAGCTCCCTTTTTAGCACGCTCAGAGTTTACATCCTTCAGCAGATTTTGAAGATCGGCACTTGTGAATGAGATTAAACTGATCGAAGCAATAGCGATAATTAGCAGAGATTGGATATACATTTTAAAATGTCCTAGTGATTAATATATTAAGTTTGAGCAGAAATGGAGGACAGCCCGGTCCCTCTAGGTGGGTCACAGGCGAGACGTTGTAAAGCTGCTTTGTGATCAAATACTTGACGCTGATTAGTTCAATATAATTTAGTGCTTCGAATCCAACAACGTGACGCGCATCAAATTCAATATATCAGGGTAACACAACTTTAATCAATTCGAGTAATCTTACGTCACGATCAACCAATCAGACCATAGGTTTAACATGAAAGCTTACAGTAGATGAAGCTGGTATGATATTGTAGAGCAACATGTAATAGTGCATCGATAGTTGGTGTTAATTTTTTATAGTTGAAACATCCCGAGCAAGAGCTCTTATTGGCAGTGGCGCTTTATAGCTGTTATGTATAGCTTTATTTTCCTTATGAATATGAAATGTTAATAGTGTTAATCAATTGCTGAAGATGCTTCATTGAGTTACAGCCTATTGCTCTTTCGTTAATAAAATTGATCTCGCTTGATAATTATGATAATGTAGCGATGATGGGACTTTATCACGTTAAAGCCACTCATTGATTAAAAAGACTACTTGTTATAGAACGCATAATTGATTACAACATTTATTACATTACAAATTTATTAGCATTGTTAGCAACAGGTGTCAGTAGGACACATTCCAGCAAAGTACAGCAGCCAAACAAATCAACCAGCCATATACTTGACTCCGCCTTTGCCAATTCCGTGGCGCTGTAAAGTTTGAATTATTTCATCCAACTTCTCAGGAGCGACTGATAAGCCCGGTACCAAACTGGCTATAACCGATTTCAATACATCGGGATTAGCGAAGCTAGAAAGATCGCAGGCAGCTTCTTACTAAGCAGGCGCGCTAACAGGTGATGGAGTTGGTGAAACCATAGGAGGAGGAGGAGGAGGCGGAGGATTAGGATTAGATGGTGCCGGAGTATCTGCTATAGCTGGAGTAGGTGGAGCCATAGCAGGAGGAGGAGATGGAACCATAGCAGGAGGAGGAGATGGAACCATAGCAGGAGGAGGAGTTGGAGCCATAGCAGGAGAAGGAGGTGGAGGAGGCGGATCTGCTGCAGCTGGAGCAGATTAGCCCGACGAGCACTGTTCATCACGCGCCGCTGCATATAACATGACCCATCTATCCCCGCTGCGTCCGATACCAGTTAAGAATTGTCTTGGATCAGTCATAGCACTATAATGCGAAGGCGATTTAGTCCAGCCATAGATTGCATCTTGAGGCTGCGAACACTTTGCCAAATTTTCTCCTGCAGAGGTTAAACGCATTCCGGCCTATTTCAAGCGCGTTGGAAGATTTGTTCCATCAGCTCCTTCATGTGACAAAGAGCCAGCAGCATTAAGCTCCTGGGCATGTTGCTGCGCAATTTGGTTTAACTTGTCATTAAAGCACAGCGGTTGGGCGCCCTTAGCTGCGCGTTCAGCATTTACGAGTTGTAGCAACTGTTGGATTTCACTTGAAACCGCCGCCAAAGAGAATTACACCAGAAAGCAAGAAACCAGCGCCACTAAAAACTTTTAGGATATCATCATAATCATCATACAGTATTATACATTAATTGCAAATGACGAAAGAGAAGAAGTGGCGCACTATCACATTTCACGGTGCGCAAGTAATAGTGACACCATGCGGTACACAAACTTTGCAGAGGACGCGCTGATTAGCGGATCACCATCTTTGAGGCATTTGCCATCCAATTACACATCTGCTATAGTGATTTTAGCCAAGCGGAGTACAAACTTTAATGATTATATAAATGACCGTGTTGATAAAGAATTCGAGGTACTATCAAGTAGCTACAATATGCATTGAGTTAAGCATTTTGTAATTAAATACAGCATCAAGTCCTGGTCCCTGCTGCGTCTCTAATGCGCATAATAAACTGATGATACCGTATGCATAATATAAAAGCTTAAGTGCTTCTCAAACTCAATCTGTTTTCTCTTATATCCAAAAATTGATTATTATAAAGATGGATTTGTTGTACATTTAGAGAAATGAAGAACAATATAGAGCATTCAATCCGTATAGTGAAATTTATCCGCTGTGAAGGCGGTTCCATCTGTTATAATGATGGTTCTTTACAGTACTCATCACACTTAAGTATCACTTATACTTCATATATACATATAGAAGCACTTAGCTGCTACTATATCTCGTACCGACCTTTTCATTTGAAGCCATGTGAAGTTTGTGTAACTTGGCTGTGACGCAGCACGCGTGATTGGGTAACCTCGAGATGAGCGTTTGCTTATTAGTGCGCCCTCATTGGATGGAGCATGTAGAACATCGTGAAGCTTTAACACATTGCAAGTCACAAGCTACTATTTCTTCTTCTTCTTCTTTCTACAATTATCTGAAGCATTCCCTCTAGAAGCATCCTCGATATATAGATATTTAGAAATGAAAGTCACTGCCGCCGTAATCGCCGTCGTAGCTGCGCTGTCTCAGTCCATTGAAGCTGGTAGTTTCCATTACGTCCCTCCTGTGGCTATTGAAGGATCTCCTATGATCGTGTCCTACTGCAGCAAAAATCTGCAGCTTAATCCAGCCAGGTTGAATATTGTCATTTAGAAGCACATCCCCGGCTTCTTTGGTAAAAAGGCTCCATAAGAGGATGTGATCAATCACAGCGAGATCAAATACCTCGGACCTGACAATTCTGTAAAAATGTCCAGAAATCAGTGCTTCCTGCTGGCATTTAAACCAAAGGTATTGCCTGCGTATCAGTCTAATGAAAAGCAAAATTACGAGAGCAAATCACAGTATGTGCTGAAAGCTAAGACTGCAGATGGTTTCCTGTCTGGAGACACTACCTTTGGACACAAGTCTACCAGCAAGCCTTTCTAAATCGTTCCTCAATTTGAGCAACTGCAAGATCTGAGCCGAGTGGGCAATTCCCAGATTGACTCGCGTCAGCTAAGGGATCGTGTCCACCAGAAGAACATGCAAGTTCGTGATCAACCCGGAGCTGCCAAGTACTTTGGTCAACCGCAACAGTAGTAAGCACATCATCAATAGCAAATGCCTCGTGGGCAGGAAAATCCCCACCAGTAGTTTGAATAGCCTAACCCCTTTGAGCAGTAGCAAGGCGAGCCAGAAATGTCTCAACAAGATCAAATGGGCAATGCCCGTTTCCCGGAAATTTAAGAATATGCTCAGGGGTCTCAGCGGGACTCAGGTTATGAAGAAGAAGAAGAAGTGCCATCTAGATAAGGATCTATGGGTAGAGGTAATCCTAGATTGGAAGAACAAGAATCACAGCAGCTGCCACCTTGGATGTAAAGATCTTGAAGAGAATGAAGTTCGAGTTCTAATCCATTTATATGGGATGGATGACCCATTGCTACGATTTAAGGTTTTGAGAAATGATGAGCAAACATGGTTTAATAATAATACTAGTTAGTGAGTGAGCATTATCATTTTTATTAGATTATCCCGAACTTCAGACAAATGTCGTTTTCAACTCTGCTATGCCAAAAAGGCTACCAAACTCTTCGTCAAATATCGCACACCTTCTATTATCTAGTCTTAATCATAAAAAGCAAAACATGACCTCAAGGCGTTCTTGAAATTGTCCTGTTAAAGCGTAAACTTACTGCCAGGAGTAAAGGAAGAGATAATGGACTCTCCAGTGGGATTTGCCAGACAATACTCTTAAAATCTACCAGCATCAAATTTATCATCTTTCACGACAACCCAAACAAAGTATCCACCACCATTAAATTAAATGAGTACCTTCTAATTCAACTCCTCGACCATTGTCTACAGACTATCTAGCATCACTTAAGATCTCAGCTTTAAGGAAGACCGAAGTTGTACCAGATGTGATGACAAAAGCGGCATAGCACAACTATCTGCGGAGAGCATTGATTTAAGCATAGTGACTGAATTAAAATGATTGAATCCGCCGCCACTACCAGCGACTCCGCAATCTTCTATGGCTTTCACTATACGGGTATTGCGACATTCTATCCATCCCAGTCGGATTCCAGGAGATAGAATTTTAGAAAATGTACAGTTGGATATCACCGCACCGCGCGTCTAATAAACTTCAGGACAATAACTAAGTAGTCGCTTTGGGACGGGAGACATTCGATTATCACAAAAATGCAGCATTTCGTAGACATCATCACATATGACAAGTAGATTGTAATCATTTACAAGACGACTGAGAGACTAACGCTTGGAATCAGACAATACTGATCCTGTCGGATTATTAAATGACGGGACAGTGTACAGGATGAATTGAAATTTGCCATCTTAGATTGATCTATGGTCAGCAGTTGATGACAAATGGCGGGCTAGCAGATCTACATCTAAACCATCATCTTCTTACTAAACTAATGTGATATCAAAATCGGGCGATACATCTTGAAACAGCTTATACACTAGAAAATACGCCGGATCTTCAATGAATATAGTAGTGTGACGGTAATCTGCAAACGTGATAATCAGATTACTCAGCGACTGAGAAGCACCGGAGGTGAGCACAAGATGGTCAGCCGCAACTTTATCATCGCTGTACTCGTAACGAAGGAATTCGGCCAACTGCTCTAGAATATCAGAATCTCCCCTAGATGGCCCATATTGCAGAGCTTGACAAAGTTCTTGGTCGCCTATATCAATCGACTCCTTCCACGCCTTCCTCACCAATTCCAATGGCATCAAGTTATTAGACGGGGCCCCTATAGAGAAATTGATGTACTTTTAAGCATTATTAGATTTACCATTGGCAAGTACAGTGTCAAATAAAGTTTTCTAATTGTCCATATCTCATACAATTGGCCGCAGTTTTCAAAACCAGAAAAGACTTTACTCAAACGTTATAAATTCAACCAATTATAGTTGAATAGAGTAAGGACGAATCCCAGCGATTGGTTACTGGGGAATCTCTACCAAACAACCACAGAACGAAACGTCTCTTGCAAACTCTCATTTGAAGATTAATATCACGTGAATAAGCTTTTACCATAACCAGTATGCGCAATTAATGAAGGTACAAGATTTCCATCATATGTTGTTACATTAGTAATGTGTTTCAGTTCGTCACCACAGTAACGTCCACTGATTGGCCATAACTAACGTGTAACCTTATGCGACTCCGATTATCTTATTTTCCACGTCAGTTATTGAATTCTAATGTTTTTTTGCTGAAATTACTATACTCAGCTCTTCAATTTTTGCGAATCGTTACTCTATGAAGCATTTGTGTGTGCTAGGATTCATATCTCTCTTACTGTCGCAACTGATTTATGCTGGCAGTTTCGCAGAGGTGCCGCGCGTTGTAATTCGCGATTCCCCAGTCATCATAAAGTATTGCTCCCGTAATTTTGGATATAATCCTAGTAGGCTTCATTTTGCGATAAAGAAACATACAGGTCCATTGGGATTTATGGGGCGCAAGGTACAAAAAGAGGTCCCAATCGAGGCTGGCGCTGTAAAGTATATTGGCCCGGCTGATGGCTCTCTCACCTCCTTCCATGAATGCTTTGAGTTTGCAATCAGTATTTAGGAGGCGCTGGATGCTTTCGTAACTGATGTCGACAAATCCGATGTCAAGTATAAATTGATTGCTAAAACTGAATCTGGAATGGCGCGTCAGACGGAACTCACAGAAAAGGCCGTCAGCAGTCCATTTACAGTGGTGAAAAAGTTTGATCAGCTCAAGTCGTTGTCGTAATTGGCAACAGCGCAAGTGGATTACACAGTTTTGGTCAATAGTATAGAATAAAATAATAAGGCTGAAAGACGTATTAATCCACATCGTCATTAGATTAACTTCGATGACTACCATAAAGAAATGCCTACAAAGCATAACGGAGATCGATACGCGACAAGCATCAGACCGCCAAAAATTGATAGATCAATATTAAAGTAGCATTGATGATTCTTGAGGTATGCCCAAACTGAATGATGATAATTATAGAAAGATTCTTATAACAACTATTTGTTCAGTAATTTCTCTTCAGTCAATAACTCAGTTTTATTTAAAATCATACTTGACAGTTTTGGCTTCTTCATCATAGTAGCCGACAGAATCCTGCTAAGTACCAGCTAAGACATTCTTGAGCAACTCCATCTCTGCAATAGATTAATCAATCTTTGAAAATATCTGCGATTGCAACCAGTTAGTACGGCTCTACTCTTCAGCCATTTCTCTGGCACTAGGAAAATCAACTCCATCCGTAATCTACTTCAAGAATCCCTATACGCGCCAGCACTTGTGCCTTGCATATTCTAGAGGAGTGACATGCTTTGGATCTCCCTCAGCAAAGGTGGCATATTTCGTGCTATCGGCTTAGCGGTCCACTTGCATGCTAATGTAACTGTTTACCAAAGTCATTCTGGGCTCTTTGGCAGACAAGACTTTCGTAACGTGATGCACCAATTTAGATCCTTGCATAAACATTGCGTACCCTGCACTAGGATACTTCACCTTGACGGTTTGCAAGTCTTTCGCGTCTGACGACAGCTGTTCAAATGCCAACTTGGCATCCGTTGGAATAAGTTCAAACTCGCCACCAACCATTTCTGATACATCAGATAACATAACAACCATCACATAATCAACCGAATCCACATGCCATTTATCTACAGGCTTGTCACCGCCAATAGCTCCAACATTTACTTAAGCATAATTCATTGGCATAGTGTGAGCAGCCACTTTGTCTATATTTCCATCACGATTATAGCCGGAAGCGATTGTGCTCAACAGATTGTCTATATGCACTGATCTACAGAAATCGCGAATAAACGGAGATGAATACCCAAGTCCACGAAGACACAACGGTGTTCTAGCATCACTCTACTTGATCAGAAGATTCTCAGCCGCCTGTCTGTCAACAATTTTGCGCAATGCCTTCACACCTTTATCTGAAAGCACTCGAAACGGAGCGGTGTACGCTAATCCAGGCCATTCGTTGATTCCCTTAATATTATTTATAGAATCCAAGCTAGTGCCTTATTTTCTATCAGATATGTGTTTTTAGAATGCCAAATCCACCAAGTAATCTGGTGTAGATACATTAAGATGGACAGCTGGATCAAATACGCCAATATCAGCATCATCCTTTTCCCACGTCACCCAGTTATCTGAAGGATGCAATTACTCGGGTAACGTAGCAGGGAACTACAGAGGAAGGTTAAAGATCATGATTATATTATATTTTAACCAGGGATTGCCTGTTAGAAATTCAATCTTTACAACCGCTAGAGCCAAGAATGAACATAATCTGGGATGTATGCTAATTTAAGAGTGATCTGATTGGATACCATGGCAACAGGAACTTCTAAATCCGATGATTGGAAATCTTTAAGTTGCCACTATGTCATTACACATCCGATTTACTTTGCCTTATTCTCTGTCAACACATTCCTCTCATTTTAACTATCCATATAATCTATCATTATGGATCAACTTCTTGTTGAATCACCGACAGTATCTACGGCGCAAAGTGAGGCTCGATACGATGGCTGGCGGCAATTGCTTAATTTGAACATTGATCAGAAGCGCTATCTTATGCGCAAATTTGTGGTGGTGCGCGCCATCTTTGTGTCATTGACGTCATTAGTAAACATATTGGGAATCATATACTGGCTTGTGTCCTCGTCCATGCTGTATAATCCTTCCAATTAGAATGCTATTGCAAACTATGAGAGCCAATGTTTGAGCAATGTCACTGACGAGCGAGGTGTAGTTCGCGCTGTGAAACTATCTTGTGTCCCTTAAAATGAATTCAGGGACAGATACTGTATGTTTGGTGCATCTAGTTGCCTCTTACTACCTGATAAGAGCGGCTCCTTCTCTCAAGATTGCATATCGTATGCTCAGTAGACTGGTAGAGTCAAATGTCGCTACTTGAACACTAATCAAACTCGATGCATTCCATTCGTCGACAATCCTCATGCATGGAATGAGCAGGCTTCCATCACTTTTGTTGAGGCTGCGAATACTTACTATCCTAACCAGTTGGATTAATAGTGCGACATTATCGAGTCTCAGCTTCCTGTTGGCATCAATCAGCGCTTCAGAAAATATTTCAACAGAGAGTCTGCGAATATAACATCGCGAGAATTTGTGCCATATATAACTCGGCTCGATATGAACACTGTCTTTATAATGGTTATATTTCTATCCTCACTGTCGCTCGCTGGTGAATTACTAAAGACAGTTATTTTACTACTGGCTCCCTTCTGGCAGTTTTGTCGCCGACCTGCTGTGTTTGTGTTTTGTACCAATGGCATACTACTTCCTCAATTTATTCTATTCTCCAAGTTTTACAGGCACCTGGTAAAGTAGACATATCTCGAGTATTCCACGCAAGAGGTGGATGAGACTGACGTTGTCATCCCAGCGAAACGTCGCTTCATTGCAAAGTATCAGATTCTTCTGGATTTCGTAGACAGGACACCTCAATTTCTCTACGTTGTCTATCTCAGTGTGGTTACTCGCGCGTAAACTAACGCTTTGGCTTTTGCCATCCGCATAGTCAGTGGCTCGATAGGAATATTGTTCACGTTCTACGTTGGATATCGCGTGTTTAAATTCAGTAAGCGGTAAACATTGGTAAAAAGCAGGGGCTCTGATGTTTGAGTGACAATTCATTTAGATACATTCATCTCGTACATTAAGACATTAAATTATCTCTCACAAGTGACCGGAACTGAAATTTTAATTTAATGAACATCTAAATAAACAATCCACAACAACACTTGCAGATCGCACGGGTGAACAGTCAGTTCGTCGAGAGGATCGTTGCCAACGAAAAATCACGAGCGCCTCGACCCAAAAACGGACGCTCGGCACGAAATCCCCGATTCATCTATTTTTGCAAATCGTCACAGTGATATATATCAACACTACTTACTTTAGATTATAATATCAACAATGCTGGCTTTGATTAAACAATCTGCTGGTTTTAACAAACCTATTTTGAATCGTATCAACTTTGGTCGTTTCAGCTTGTGTGTGCCCCTGAATAGACAATTGTCCTCTGCCGCTTCTCCTGCTTCCGATACAGCATTCTCTGGCAAGATTCCGGGTGTGAAGCCTGTGGGCATCTTGCATCACCTGGGTGATCTACCGCTGGCTCATCCTAAGCCTGTGAGAAGCGAGTTTACTGGTCCGAAGAAGCTGACCACTGAAGATCTTGAGGCGCTGCCCGTCCGTCTTGGTTACCACTATCAGCCAAGAAATCTATCTGATCACGTAGCGTATCGTCTAGTGAAGCTGCTGAGACTGCCCACAGATATCTTTTTTAAGAAACGGTACTTGTCAAGAGCAACTATGCTCGAGACGATCGCTGCGGTGCCCGGATTTGTGGCTGCCATGATGAGACATCTTACCTCTCTCCGTCTAATGTCTCATGATGGTGGCTGGATTGCCCATCTGTTGGAGGAGGCTACGAATGAGCGCATGCATTTGATGACTTTTGTCCAGCTTCTGCGTCCGTCCATTTATGAACGTACTCTAATTGCTACGGTTTAAGTGGTGTTTGTCGGATGCTACTCCATCATGTATACTTTATTTCCCCGATGCGCCCACAGAATGACTGGGTACTTGGAAGAGGAGGCTGTGATTAGTTATACCAGTTTTCTGGAAGAGTTGAAGAAGGGGAACATTGAAGATGTTGCTGCGCCAGAGTTGGCTCGTTGGTACTGGAATCTGTACGACTAGGCAAAGCTGTCAGACGTTGTAATGGCGATCAGATTCGACGAAGCTGCTCACAGAGATGTTAATCATGTTCTGAGTTGCCGCATCCAGGATAATTAGACGGATTTGCGTAAGCCATACGAGCCAAAGTTGTGAAGTTATGTGTGTGTGCGTTTCAAGGTGATTGAGTGAAAGTTGAAAAATGGGAGATTTTGATAATAAATTACATATATTACTATTACTTTACACAAGGAGACGAAAAGCTCAAGGCTTTGTAGTCCACTGCCCCATCTATAGTGATATCAGACAGTTGCACTTTCGTAAAATAGCACTATTGTTGCTGTTTGATAATGGTGCAAGCAACTGTAAAATCCGCGAGCTCTGTTAGTTTTTCGTTGCGGGAAATTTTCTGCAATTTCTTGGGGGTTCGCGTTACGTACGCGTTTCGGGTTAGGCAATGGCCTTTCCACAGCATATAGCAACGTTTAAGGACATTCGCGGTGATAGTCGGGCTCTATAATGCTGATTTTACTTCACTAACTGACCATACTGTACAGTCTTGGCCGTTGGTCAATGGCTTTGGAAGTTCCTCCTTTGCGTGCATTGTTGAACTGAAACAATAGCGCGATTCTGAGAACAGATCAACGTTCATGTTCAAACCGCATCATCCCCTACAGCTTCACTTAACACGGCAATGCATGTAGTTTAAACATTCTGAACTGCTACTGCTACGCGCTGTATTGAGCCTAACGCGTCCTATCAATCATGCTCAAGTATCGCGACACTCGTGAACTGCAAGACGGGTTGAAGGTAGTATGATGAATACTGATTTCTGAATTTGGTTTCAGCTACCATTGGCGATTTCATAACATACTTCACAACTCAATACGAGACATCCTATGTAGTAATAGATGGACTAAGAAATAGGAAAACGCGTTAGAATGGAGATATAGATATACTCAGCGTTATAACAAACGTCGATTTATTACATCAAATAGTATATTGTTAACTTTTTATGACTAAAGAGCATTTCGCACTAGAGTTTGAGTGTTCCCAAATTACAGTTGTCATATACTTTATAGCATTGAGTTAAGCAGTCGAATAAAGTCTATTCGTTCATGATCTTCAATAACTAATAGCGCCTAATATGCATCTTCGCGCTAGCTGTCTGACATTGGCACCATCCTACACACGCTAAATTTTAAACACTGAGTTAACGCCATATTTTTTTATAATGTTATTTTTGTGTTTCTGCGATACTGATTTAATTTAAATTGGATTTGCCACGCCGTATTTATCAATGCAAATTTGCTACTTCTTATCCATTTTTACACGTTCCTAACATTTAATGCAATGAGCGCCACATTATTATAACATGCAAAAACTCTTTTTGTGTATCGTGCCACATTAACATTTAAATTCTATAACTGATGAATTCTTCAGCTTTTGTTCGCAATTCATCAGTTACGCAGAGCTCCTGCTAAGCGCATCTATAAGTTGATCTCTAGTATACATACAGAGGTGGCTATCAATCATATCCATTCCCGATTTTTTATGCTAAAAACCAGTTAGATAGTAGTACAGAAGAGGAGCCAAACCTCTTACAAATGTTCCAGGCCATTGCTATACTCCCAACGTCGGGTTACTTCCTTCCAAAAGAACACTGATCACTTCGAATATTTGACATCAGACACCACGATTGTCTTTCTCATAAACATGTGCACAATTCCAAATATACACCCATTCACGAACTCAACCAAATTAGCCATCATTAGATTAGCGATACTAACCAAACAGGAGAGTTCAAGCAGAGACACCAACAGAAGTATGATGAGCACAGATGTCAGTAGGAATGTCAAAGCACGATTGGCACATTGATTCGCTTGTGGCTATCTTTCTCAACTTGTTGTATTTGAGTGTAGCTCATAAATCTTGCCTGTAATCTATCTATTCGCTATCCAGCAGTTATATGATTTGACTAAGATTTCTCGTTTGAACAATCAGAACAAAAGAATCAGTTTTTCAATTTCAGTAAAAAGGCCGTTTGAAAGTCACGTGCCGCACACGCATTTAACCTTGTTATCAACTTGTTTAGCTTATAGCTTCCACCAGCCATTTAATATTTGAGAAATGTTAATTAATATCTCACTCAGCATTCTGCTTGGTGTCAAAAGTTGTAACGAACCGCTGTCTAAATAGAATGATGTGGTAGAGCTGTAATCTTATTCACGTTCTCCCTTAACCCTTTCGCTCCCGAGAAAAAAACGCCCGACGAAAGAACAAGTCGCGACAACTCTAATCTTTTAATTACTCTTATTGAAACAAAAAATAAAGTAGGAACTTTGGAATTTTTGTTATATACTTATTTTTGTCTGCAGTTTTTATAATACAATCTTTTGAATAGCTTCCTTAAGATTCCTGGTCTTAAAGCTTGCGTTATGACGTTAGAAGCTGATTTTTGTAGATGTGGGGATGATCCGTTTAGTAGACCAGTATGTTTGAAGTATGACCCGGAATTTTAGTGTTACGTAAAGAAAATGATGTCTTCTACCTGCCCAAGCAAGGAGAAGCGTTTTCAATGTTACCGCTTTGCTGCAAGACGATTGTAAGTTTACGATCACAGAGTGAAATTGCCTGATTGTGTGGTCGAACTGATTAGACATTTATTCAGTGACGAATGAAGATTATGACCTCAAATTTTTACTGAAGACTAAGTTTAATATATTTTATAATCTGGAAAAAAAAATTATTTCTTTTAATATCACCCAAGTTCACCAGAGCAATTTCTCGTGATAATCTCTAAAATGCAGTTCACACAAGTATACCTTACCTGGGCACTTGTCACATAAGATTTTACGTCGATTTTAGCATCCTTCCATACAACAGTATGGTACCTTTTTTATAGTATCATCCTTTACGGGTAAATGCCACTTTCCAGCGTCAGGAAAGCGCAGCTATCCTTTAGCGCGTTTTGCTGATGAAGCCTATCCAAACGCGGTGGCATTTTAAGGCGCTGGAGTAGCTTACGGTACCTACATTTAATTTTTAACGCTTCTTTTCGGCGCATTAGATCGATATGACTACACAAAGAATTTATTAGAAGCCAAAAGCAGCTATCT
This sequence comes from Amoeboaphelidium protococcarum, assembly GCA_023515745.1. NCBI lineage: Eukaryota > Fungi > Aphelidiomycota > Aphelidea > Amoeboaphelidium > Amoeboaphelidium protococcarum. The sequence continues at coordinate 1,161,472 of JALECJ010000255.1, read as the reverse complement.
TACCTTCTGATCCGCAATCAACTCCTCAATCAGTGTTAAACGAAACTGAAGTTACGTAACATTCGACGCGGCCTCCTCACTGGTACCAGAGTTTAATTCATAGTTAAACATCTAAAAACTATTAATTACAGTCATATCAAGCAGCCAGTAAAAGACCGGTATCCACCATCGCTTACTCCGCGCTCCACAGCTGTAATAAGATCTCATTTGATCAATGCGATCAACACCGTTCATATACTAATTATAGTCCTATATGATAGCAGGGCGCTACAATTCAAGTGGCTTGCCTTTTTTATCATATCTTCTGACTGGAGTGGCCTCACCAGACTTATGAAAATTGGTAAGCGCCGTCACAACCTTCTTATCTTTCCAAGATGTGGCCATCAGTCCATTGCTAACAGCCCACAAGAACCCGCCTCTTTCCATCTTTTCGACCTACTTTGCCATCTCTTTTGGGAATCCTTTACGATTCTTTTAAAAGGTACCACAGGCATAAACTTTTTTATCCAAAAGCGCGCGAAAAAGTTCAGTGGATGTATAATAATTGTCCATATAAAGTTTGACATTCTTTGTACGAATTTTTGAGATCAGATCCAGTACGACGCCAGATGAGAGCCCAGTGCCATATTCTCCACCCTTCCCTGTATAAATCTTAAACTATACCACATAAGGCACCACAGAATCTGCCAAGACAAACACCTTGATCCCCCACTTGGTCGGTTTGTCCTTCATATATTGTTTAAAGTGGAGCCGACCAGTGTAAGGGATCATAGCTTCATCTATTGATGCTCTATCATGAATATTCCAATTATTTTTGAATTGCTCATTCAATTCTGTCACTAGCCAACCAACTTTCTTCATCGGATCGCGCTTAAATTTTGCTAGATATCGCTCCTTTGAGATCCGTGCGTAGACTGACCACAGAAGCTATTTCCTGAAATCTGTTGCGAGACATGACATCTCTGACATATCCAATAGACATTCTTTGATGGGTAGACCAGTAATCAGCTATTTTTGGCAATTATACTATCCCCATATACAATACAATGCCAACATAAGCCTTCAACTCACGCATTGTTATATGTGTGAAATCCTTCAATTTCTTCTTCACCTACGCATATCTACATTAAAAGACGTGATGTTACGAAAAATTTTTTTTAGCTTACTCGTTGGAGGTATCTAATATCCTCTGCCACGTTTTTTGGGTCCATAAAGTCTCAAAGTAATGGAGAGCCACGGTTTAAACTTTAGAGGTACCAAATGCATGAGAGAAGTCCCAACGCTTAATAGGCCCAGGAAGCGTAGACTATCTTGATAAGAACTCTGAAACTTATGGATTATATGCTTGACCTATTATCCACTACTCATCTATCTTACCTTTCACCTTGCCAGATGACTTCTATGGTACGACGGTGGCGGTTGATTGGACAAAACCATCCTCTTCATCATCAGACGATGATATTGCAGACGAGTCAGATGAATGCACAACAAAAGTAGGCTCATTCTCATCGTCAGGATAAGCTTATTCAATATATTGAGCAGCTTGTCTCTTGCGGAGTTAGTACTAGCCAGAAGAGGCATCGGAATTGGCATCAGAATCGTCGATTTATGGCAAATTTAAGCTTTCTTAGTCAGCACTAGACATATCAGGTAAAAAATTGAAGCGTATAATTTAAAAGAGCGTATTTTAATTATTAAGATTATATGAAATTAAAATATATCATGTTTTGACTGATTTTAAAATATTTGATCAAAGTTACCCCTTTTCGCGATGGTAAGATCTTACCGTTTGGGAGCGAAAGGGTTAACGAATATTATAAAAATATCTATATCTTGAAATAAACTAAAGTGTAAATAAATATATATCATTTTATAATTCAATGCAATACTAGGGCTATGATGGGCAATGCATAAATCATGGATATCGCACCAACTATGAAAGCAGGGAGCCCACGCGTCAACGATAGCCTCAATGATGTGACAGAGAGTAGAGTAATGAACAGAGCAGAAGCCACAAACCATAACAGCAGAAACTACCATCCTTACAAGGCCATAACCTCTAAGAGAATATTTTCACACACCAATATAATCTGCTCATAGAATCTTGTAAATCCTTTTGACAATAGACCAAGACGCGACAATGCCATTTCCACTTTACTGCCCCATAACTGTAGCAATCTATTCAACAGAAATTCTCTGTGCAAGTACTATGCTGAATGCGTCAAAGGGAAATCACTCAAACCTTCACCGTACCACAGCGCTTGCTTCCATTACTGAACAGCAAAATTCAATTGATCACGCGAACATTCAACAACTCCACCAAAAAGTTTAACATCAGCATGTAAACTTTTGGGGCTATCAGCGAGGCTTTAAGATGCAATTACCACATTCATAAACTAATGCAACGTATATAACATGCCAGACAGAGTCATCCATAGGATTAGAAGCACAGATTTAGTCTAACTCTATCTGACACCTTGGACTTCATTCAACTTGGCATTGATGGGAGCAAAAAAATCTGAAGACCCTTGCAGTGATGGAGGTAACTATTAATCTAAGGCATTAAGTTTACCAGATTATTAATCACCAAAACTTTCTGGAGCTAATTGTGATGCCATCTTGGATTCCTATTAAGCATACAATGAAGACTATTAATTTAACTCAGACTTGATCTAATCTTTAGGCGTCATCTCATCGCTGTTTACTATAGACTGAACATTTTGATCAGCATTCTAACTCTTAACGGCATTCCGTATTTCATCATCAGAAGGAGCTTAACCACCTTTGTAAAGTGTGGAGCTAATCTGCTACAACCTGTCCTATCCACCTTCCAAAATCTTTTACCTTCGCCGTTCTCTACGCTCCTCAGATGTCATTATAGTATGATAATCAGTTGCGACTAAGATGTGGCGATTCCATACAAAAGAGACAACCGAAACGCGTCGATAAAGGAGCGAAGAAGACGCGTCACTAAAAGAGTGTCTGAAGATCAAAAGATAAAGCAATGCTGAGAGTGATGAAACTTTATAAGATGAAGTGATCAATAGAAGTAACCCAGGATCTTACCACCAGCGTGCTTACGTCTAGCCTCTTCGTGGTCCATAATACCAGCATCAGTGGTAAAGATGAGGTAGCCAAACTGACGGGATGGCAGCAAGTTGTTCACCCACTTCTCAATATCCTTCACCTGGACAGAGTAACGAGGAGAAATGACACCAGCCTTGTTGAGACGACCGTTCAGCTGCACCACAATCTTGTTAGAGCGATGATCATCGATAATCTCAAACTCGCCAATATATCCTACACTTAGTGCTTAAAAAAATTATAGATTAATTGTAAATGTACAATACAATTCTAATCTTACCGTGCTTTTGCATGACTGACAGAAACTTGACAATCACCTTAGATGATGGGCGGATCATCACCTGTCTCTTGCCTCTCTTCTCGGCATTGCACATGGCATTCAAGCAATCATTTAATACGCTAATACGGACCATTTTGTTATAATTTTATTAAGATCTACAAGCGATGATGATGATAAGGATTAGCGTCTACATTTTACATGATGAGAACGCATCTTCAAAGGGGTGTGACTGGTTAAATGAGTGCTTGTACTTCACAAGTGCAGTCAGCCCAAAGAAGTCTATGTTGTAGTAGATTGATGATTTAGAAATTACGCGTGAACGGTAATTCTATTACATTTTCTAATCATTGATCCTCACACTCGTACCCAACGCCATACAACCACCTTATAAAGACGCGTGCATTCAGATCATACCTATAATTGTATTTCAAGAGTTTATACCAATTTCCTTAATACTACCGATAAGAATACTCTACAGATTCCTCTGGTAAGCGGAAGCAAAAGATTCAGCGATGACGACGGTTAAGGTTGCATTTAAAGATACGAACGCGATCTATCAGTTTGACGCGAAATGAAAAGCGGTCTACTGCAGTGAAGCTCCAACCACATAGAGTAGTTGCGACAAGCTAAAAAGTGAAATGATCTAGTTTTATACCAGAAATATATTCAAGTGATTAAAAGATCATTCGTGAGTAAAATTTGGCTTCCTCTTCTCCACGAAAGCCTTCATTCCTTCAGCGCGATCCTTGAATCCAAAGGTGGACTGGAACAGACGTCTCTCATACTGCAATCCTTGTTACAACCCAGCGACATCGTAGCTGTAATTCACAGCTTCTTTAGCCATCATCAGGATTGGAACAGATTGTTGGGCAATCTTCTCGGCCATCTTGGTAGCTTCCTTCATCAGATCGGCCTGTGGGAACACAGCAGTCACCAAATTTCTCTACATGGCCTCCTGCGCAGTCATATTCTGACCACTCAACACCAACCACATGGCATTACTCTTGCCAACACTCTAGCACAATCGCTACGTGCCACCAGCACCAGGAATAGTTCCCAACTTGATCTCAGGCTGTGAAAATATTGCATTATCCGAAGCGACTATGATATCACACATCATTGCCAATTCACATCCACCACCAAGAGCGAATCCAGAGACGGCGGCAATCAGAGGCTTACGGAACTGGGTGACATTGGACCAGTGGGCGAGAAAGTTACTTTTGTAGTTGCGAGGCAAGTTAGTGTCAGCCATCTCCTTAATATCAGCACCAGCGGCGAATGCTCTATCACTGCCAGTCAGGATCGCTACATGCACATTATCGTCCTTGTCGAAAGACTTCAAAGCCTGGTCAACTTCGCGCATCAAACCATCACACAGAGCATTCAACTGCTTCGGACGGTTCAGCTGAATTACACCAACCTTCTTGTCAGCATGCACATTTGAAATGATGTATTGATAATTAGAGCTAGAAGCTTAGCTGGTGTACAGTCTAACAGAACGCTTGATGATGCTCTACATTGTTCGACTACAGTAGTTTTGTAAATTGTTGGCAACAAAAGCAATCTGCAAAAAACGTTCTGCAAACTATTCGGCGTTCAGAAACGTTGTGCGATTATCTCAGTATGAAAGTACTGTACACTAAATCGTGCACTAAGGTTTGCCTAATTTTAGCCCCAAAAGAGAAATTTAAGCAACAAATGAAACGTGACTAAACATGTCATGCATGCAAAGGTCTAACATTCAGTTATCAAGCGTTAGCGGTGCAAAGGTTCAATCTTTCGGGATGGTATTATAAAAGTCGCGCATTGCTCATACTCAGAAATAGCTGATTGAAGTGGTCAAAGCATACGCGCGTTCTCTTTTTCTCTTTAATTTTCAAATCAAAAATGTCGAGCGACGGTTTACGAATTTGGTATTCTCTTGTGCAGGCTGATGGCACACCATTCAGCAATTCTACCGCCGATAAGGTGTATGTGAAATCCACTGATGACATTGCCGACCTCCGCAAAGCAATTAAGGCAGAGAATGAGAATAAACTGGCCAAAGTCGATTCGTCGGATTTGAAAGTATTCAAAAACTAAGCCGAGCTGAGTGGCGAGCCTTTGGATGAAGAGATTCTTATCACTGATCTTGGAGAGGCAGGAAAGAAGAAGATGAGTGCTTTGCTGGTATTGATTCCAGAATCTCGTGTGTCTAGCCGCTTGTCTCCGGATACAAACCTTGCATCTACTGCCAAACGGTAAAGGTTGGATGAATTGTCGTTGCGCTTAAAATCGTTTGTGAATGCAAAACTGAGTGATTAGTGTATCTCATCAGGATATAATGCGTACTTGCCGATTCTGGATGAAAAAATTCAACGATTGTTTGTGCGGAAATGTTATGAAGATGTATTTGGATTGTTACTGGAGGGGATCGTTGCCGGAGTAACGTGGTTTGGTATTTCAGGAACACCAGGAATAGGAAAATCGCTGTTCTTCATATACATACTATTTCGTATTATGAACGACGACTCTCCATGGAAACCAAAGCGCATAGTTTATCACAAGGGTGATGAGTTTGAATGCTATGACTTGGAGAATCACGATGTTGTTGGGCCTACTGACGGTTCCGTGATTACCAACCTTATATGCCGATCAGACACCCTATACGTTGCTGATGGGCGCGATACACGTCCTCGGATGTCGGCCGGCATCACTCTCTTCATATCCTCTCCTCGCTCGGACCACTTCAAGGGTTTTGTCAAGCAGCAGAGAGCTACCGTGTGTTATTTCCCGGTTTGGACTTTGGAGGAATTATCAGTCTGTCGTCAGAAGTGCTATCCTTTGTTTCCCTCAGACGTACTTGCTGAACGTTTTCGCATATATGGAGGAGTGGCAAGGTTCGCGTTTTATGATTTTAAGGCCGGTGTACCGTATGTTAGAGAGGACCCGCGTGAAATGGAGGCTGCACTTGGTGACGCAGATGCTGTAAAAAGTCTGCGCGCTGTTGGTGCACCAAGCAAGATGTTTGAGACCACTCATACTTTGTTGCACATGATAGTTGGGGAGAGACAGGGGTTTCCGTATCGATTTCTGTTTGTTGATATTGCATCAAAGTATGTTGGAGAACAGCTCTGGGATCGCCATTACGAAGAAATGATAGCCAATCTAAGAGCCATGATCGGTGGCATGCCAGATGAAATCTCAAGACATTTGTTTGAAATTTATGGTCATCGGATATTTTCAAAAGGTGGAATGACGTTGAAGTGTCGCAACTTGGAAGATGATACTGAGTCAGAACTTGAGCTGGATAAACTGAGTGGAGATCGAACTTCGATGGGGAAAAACAGTCTCCCATCACCACCTCTGATATCTTACTACGAGCCTACCGACGATGATCAGTTTCCTGCTGTCGATTCTATTAGCAAATAGGGAATGTTTCAATTTACCGTCGGTGCCGAACATCCTATACGTGGCGTTCGAGTTCTAAAACAGCTGTGTGGGTTATACGACGATCCAAAGTTGTATTTTGTGGTGCCTCCTCATCGCTTTGCCAAGTTTTAGAAGCAGAAGTTTCTGGATAAACAAGGTAGTACACAAGTAATTGCAGTTCCGGGATTGAAACAATATGTGCTTCAACTTGAAGTGTGATCGTTGCAATAAATACAATGTTTATAAACGCCTGGAGTGATGAATTAATTCGCGATCTTCATTTGTCAGTATTTCAGTTTGGCATAGAGAGTGCAGGTATTTCCAACACTTCCGTTACTAAATATGTATTGCTATGTGTGTATCCTCAGCCTCTCATTCCTATATCTAATCGTAATTTGCTGTCAGGTCCAGTAATGCTCCATATGCAGTGCTTGATATCGCGCTCATTACATTTAGATTCGAAAGAGGATTTCGCTAATTCGAAATTTTCGATAGTGGCAATGCAAGACTGACTACAGTAGATAATGGACACAATATTGCTCATTTCGCTCCAGCTGGAGGCTTCATACTTGACATTATGACTTACACTATTACATGTCTGGAGGCTGAAAACAGAAGAGTTATTAGGCAATGACAAATCCCCGTCTTCTTCCTGTCTTAAACACCAGCTTTGAGTGAGTAGTGGGAATCGACAGCTCTTCCCACCGTCAATTTTGACACCAAATTGGATTGCTCTACTGAAAGCGACTCGGACTTCTGTCTTACCTTAAATGCAATATTTTTGAAAATTTGATAGATTTATTTTAGTTCTATCTATGAAATCTGTTTTTGACGTACGGTGCTACTTTAGTTGAAGCTGGTTTTCATTGCTTGAATCTTTCGTCTTTCTCAACGTCGGGCATTTCCCTTTTCGCTTGTTAGTTTTCGCCTAATATTAAGTGAACTTGACTTTTCTCAAATTAGCTCTTGTAAACATTCTGAGTATATTTTAACTAGTCAAAGTTATGACTGTGAACGATATTATACTGGCAGCGAGAAGCGCAGGAGACTGGAAAAAGTGTAAAGCTGCTTATGAAAAGATTGTGTCTGATGAGCAGTAGAGCGACAGTGTGAGGGAGTAGGCATTACTTGAATTGGCTCAGCTGCTTGCTGATAATAAAGCTACTGCTGACTTGGTCCATTTGGTTGAACAGGTTCTTCAACAGTATACTAGTACGTCCAAGGCAAAGTTGTCAAAGATTATTCGCTCACTGGTCGATATCCTGGCTGCCACGGGGGAACACACTGCAGTCATTGAAACTGTATAAAAGTTGATCGCCTATGCCAATAAGGAGAATTTCCAGTTTCTAACTAGAGCTCTGGAGACAAAATTGATCTCCATCTATCTGGAGTCTCTGCGTTACAGCGAAGCTCTTGCACTGATCAATGACTTGCTGAAAGTGCTAAAGAAGCTTGATGATAAACCAGCGTTGGTGGATGTATTTCTTCTGGAGAGCAAGTGCTTCTTGCAGCTGAGAAATCTGCCAAAGGCTAGAGCTTCGCTGACTAGTGCCAGGACCAGTGCTAATGCCATCTATTGCCCACCAGAATTGCAAGTGGAATTGGATAAGTAATCCGGTACCTTGCACGCTGAAGAACGTGATTACAAGACGGCATACTCTTACTTCTACGAGGTTGCTGAAGGAGCTTTCGGTAATGGTGATCAAGATAATGCCGTTCTGGGTGTCAAGTACATGATATTGGCCAAGATTATGTTGCAGGAGGTGGATGACGTTACCAACATTGTGAATGGTAAGATTGCCAACAAGTACAAGTCCACTCATATTGAGGCCATGCAGGCTATTTCTACCGCTAGTAAGTAGCGTTCTCTGCATTCATTTACGGATACTATCTAAAAGTATCCATAAGAGCTGCAGGCTGATATTTTGGTGAAGAATCATCTGCAGAAGCTGTATGAGATGCTGCTAACCTCCCATATCCTGAGAGTGGTTGAGCCGTATAGTAGAGTGCAGATTTCTCATGTGGCCAAGTTGATTGGTCTTGACCACGCTCTGATTGAGAGAAAGTTGTCCATGTTGATTCTGGATGGAGAGTTGAAAGGCGTTCTGGATCAGTCAGATGGCACGCTGGTGATGTTTGAAGACGACGTGGCTGCTGCTGCTGATCAAACAGCAAAGAAGTCTGCGAATAATAATAATGCTGAAGAGTTGGGTGGCGATCAAGGCATTGAACTGTATGAGAATGTTCTTTTGGCATTGAAGGAGCTGGATGGAGCGGTAGATTCTCTGTTTCTTAAAAGTAAACTATTGCGCGCTTGAGCAGATGCATGTGTGATAATAAAAAATTTACGTTACCTCCCCTTCCATCATCTTTTTACTTGCTCGTTTTTAGCCGTAATTTTATTGACTTTTGACTGTTGACGGGGTTATTAGAACTTCATTGATTTTAAGGGGGCCAAATGGGTTGTCAGAACGAAAAATTTTTTTGTCTCCTCTAACAAACATCAACAGCATTATAGTACGAGCTATGATATCTTTTGTATTTGGTGCATTGTGTCTGATTAAGGCCATTTAAGGTCTTGGGGTTTCCACTGAAAAAGAGCCTCCAGTATTGCCTTTGCAATTCAACGCGACCCTGCTCAAAATTGGTACCGAGTAGAGTGCATCTCCTTCCAGGTGGACCAAGACTTATTACGCGTACAATGCAAAGAAACCGTTGGAAAGTTATCATCGATTCGATTTCTATGATCATTATTTGAATCTAGACAATGAGTGGAACATGGTGTGCTCTATAATCTTTCGTGATGGTGTAACTTACTCTCTGTTTCCTACAACCACCACTTCAGATAAGGAGGTGGTGCGTGATGTTGAAGGCAAATCTGCTGAATAATAATAATCAAAATAAGATCCTGAGTGTTACATGTCTCATTCTTTCCTGCCAGTTCTGGCTCCTAATTGGCTCCAAGGTGCAGTGTTTGAAGGAGTGCAAGAGTTTAGGGGTGTACAGGCAGAGAAGTGGCGTCTGGGTGAGGTGGGTGATGGTGACACTGTGTACGAGTATTCCACGACGGCCACAGCTCTGGATGGTAAATAGTTGCGTATTCCGCTGAGAACGACCAATTAGGCAAATGATCCAGGCGCCACCGACTGGTTTGACTTTACGATCGGCCCGCAGAGCGACGCGTTGTTCCAGTTGCCAAAGAGCTGTCAGAATGAAACCGTTGTGAGGCCTGACAGGAAAGGGTGTCCTCCAGATTTTGATGAGGTCAACTTGATCTTTTAGCATTGAGAATATGTTTGATTGATAATGGATATTCGGTGGATCTATTACCTGACAATCTTAGTACCATCTTAACTAAGGTGACTGAGTTGATAAAGTAAACCAGTAATAAATTTAGTAATTTATAAAATTTCGTGACTAGATAAGAGCAAATCTTTGATTTTCTCCGTATAGAATCAGTTTGACACAGCGATTGCGATAGCGATACGATGATCAGAGTAGAAGACGCAACAACAGCCACGCGTCTAGTCAATAATGTTGACTTGATCCTTTTCGATTGTGATGGTATTAATATGTTGAATATACCCGATGAATATTATATTATTAACTTGAATAAATGTAGGCGTGATTTGGAATGGGAACAAATTGATTGATGGAGCTAAAGACGTCATGCTTATGCTCAGATCGATGGTATGATTGACATATATTATGGTGAATGTATATTACTAACTATCCATAATACCATATGTAGAATAAGAAACTGATTTTTGTGTCAAATAATAGTACCAAGAGTAGAAGAGATTATATGAAAAAGTTCAAGATGCTTGGTCTGGATTTTGTAGAGGAGACTGACATCTTTAGTTCTGCTTTTGCCACTGCATATTACATTAAGAAGCACGTCCGTCCTTACTGTCTGACCAATTTGTCTTCTATCACTTCTTCAAGTCAAGAGTAGAATAGTCATCATGATATTAATAAGAAGGTTTTCGTAATAGGCGAGAGTGGCCTGATTGATGAGTTGCATGCAGAGGGCATACCCACCGTTACAATGGCCGATATAAGTGCTAAGATGGCGGATTCTAACAATGAATTGCACGAATTTTCACCTCATGAATTTGATTTAATCAAGCCGGATCCCCAAGTTAATGCTGTGGTTGTTGGTGCAGACTTTAATCTGAGCTATCGAAAGATTGCCCAGGCGCATATGTATTTGCGTTACAACCATCTGGTGGCGTTATGTCCTGGAGATGGTTCAGCTCCCTCGACAACAGCAGCAGAGCCGTGTCATTACTTTGCCACTAATACCGATGCTTAGTACCCAACTGGATAATATCTATTCCCCGGAACAGGATGCGCTGTCAATGCTATAAGCACAGCGATAGGACGCGAGCCTGATCATATTTTTGGTAAGCCTCATGCCACAATGTTAGATTGTATTTTGGAAGAGTTGGAGGAGACGTAGAATCTGCACGTGGTTAGAAAACGTTGTCTTATGGTTGGCGATCGTCTTGATACTGATATTGCATTTGGTCAACACGGTGGAGTAAAGACTCTGCTGGTCATGAGCGGTGTCACCGATGAATAGACACTGATGAATGCAGGTAATCTGCAGCCAGACTTTGTTGCCTCTAGCATAAAGTCTTTTCTGCACTGATACTGATAGATTTGTACTGGATTATATAAAGTGAGATAAATAGTTTAAACTAAAAGATTGTGAAGAGATTAGAGATTGAATACAACTATTTAAATCTTTCAATTAGTTATGATGATTAGATAGAGATAGAGTAGTTGTTAACTCAATGCAGTTTGACGGTAGAGTACAATAACATGTAAGCCATGTGCCAGTCTCCACCACCACACAGTTTAACGACATCATCTTCAGACACCTTGGACACGACATCGTCATCAAACTTGTGCCAAGCTCCACTATCACTATCATTGTCATTACCTGCCTGATCACGTACCCATGCCATGTAATGACCAGAGTCTGCCGAGCGTCCAATGTGAGTCAGAACGGCAGAGAGTTAATAAATGCCATGATGATTGGCGCCATCATCGCTGCTCAACATTGCCACCATCGAGGGGTCCTACTTGAGATCATCCAAAGTCTTTATACCAAGACTCTTATAATCTGGTCTAGTCTATGTAAATGGCTTACCACTCTTCAGAGCACGTTCCTTCTCCAATTTTAAATCTGATCTTGCCCTCAGCTGTGCCTTTACAACTTCTCTCAATTACAGTACTTCGTTATTATTGCCACTACCACCATTACTAGTACTACTACCACTGTCCATGAATTCAAACATGTCCAATTCTAGAGGAAACTTGACTGCGCGCATAATCTTGGCCTTCACATTGCTGCCAACCTTCCAAAAGAATCTAACCATGTTCACGGTGAGGTACTGTGGGCACTTGGTCAGACGGCCCACCTTCTGCCACTCCTGTCCTCTCATCTCCACCGTCTCCTTCAAAGATGACTCTATGGACTGCTGCAGATTATTCGTGGTACCGGTAATGTGACAGGCGAGCTTTGTAAAAGTGTCCATCCTATACTCCTCCTCACCCGTTGGAGACTTGAGAGTGTACTTCACACTGCCCGTCATGTACTTATTCACAAATTCACCCACAGCACCACCATGAGCCATCAGAGCACCAGTTATAGAGCCAAAACACTCCTCAGCATCTTACTAGGAGTAATGCTAGGTGGCCATCCCCTTCGCCACGGCCACCTGACGCTCCGCTCCACTCAGAGACTCCTAATGGGCAAACTGAGGATTATACATGCGCAGAGCATTCAGAAAGAAGAGTGGAGTCAACTTGGCTTCTCTTTTTTAATTCATAACGCTACCGCCTGCTGATCCAATAGTACCAGAGGGAGACATTTAATTAAATAAATCCCTCATACTGTCCACCAGCATCTTGGTAGTCTAGTTGTTGTTGTTACTACCACTACCATTGCTAGCTTAATTCAAAGCAGACTTCAACTCGGGCATACATGATAGACACTACAACACGGAATTCATATAACAAGTATTGCCCAAATTAACCAGGCCAGGCGGCAGATTCTCAACCACTGTGGCAATCTCACTATCACTCAAATCTTCAATGAATGTAACCTTCTACACCTCACTCTCATTCAACCGCTTTTCCGCCGGAGTTCCCATCATTATGAACGTATCGCCATCCTTAATCTTAGCATTCGTCAGATCAGTATCATCTTTCAGCTGACCGACACCTTTAATCAAAATCTTCTAACGCTCCACCTCAACTCCAGTCAGAGAATACAAGACACCTTTGAACTCCAATGCACCACTCTCATTCAAGTTCAACTCCAGATCATCAAACTTTTTACCACTCCACTTTACACTAACCTTGACCATAATTATACAATCGGATAGAGATTATTTCTACTCTAGATTTATCGTCGACTTTAAGAACTAAAATGCACCTCACTAAACAAACAGTGAATAGGATGAACAACTTAAACAGACACTTAAGAGAAGAGTGGAGTTGAGAAAAGAGAGAGAAACGGGCGAAACTGAACTGAAACGCGACGATATTTACACGGCGAGGAATAGCAACGACGGAGAAGAGGAGATTACGGGAGAGAACTAAGAGCACTGAAAGAAACGCGTTAAATATTCTTTTCTCCTTTCCAGATAGATTGCGGCGTAACCAGTGTACAGTGATAGCCTAAATTTGATATTAAAGTATAGTAGTGATGGAGCATTTGGTAAATCTGTTCAAGAATATCGAGAGCGATCGGTAGTTACTTAATCTATTGGATAAATCTGCTTCTGTGGATGGATATATTTTAGTGAGTGATCTGATGAAATTGGACTAGGTGAATAGTAACTTTAAATCTGCATAATAACTGCGTTAATGCATACTGCATCCAGATGGCGGTAAACATGATGACGATATTGAAGTCTAATTTCATTATGATAAAGCTACTGATTGTATTAAATATCTACCCATTGGCGGCGTGAATGAGTATCAGAAGCTGTGTATTGAGAACTAATATGCGCGTAACTCTATTTACATTGAAGGTTTTCCGCGTAAATGGACTAGATACGCGTTGAATTTTATGCTCGAGACTGTACTGGGATGTTCTAATAAGATTGTACATATTCAAATTGAATACGTTCAGCCCAAGAATGATTATAATGGTAATAGTAGTAATGGTAGTGATACAAAGCATGGTAGAAGTAGCGATCAAAAGTAGTAGGTATCAGAGTCTGTGAGTAATACCGCTGCTAAAAGAGCACTGAATAAAGGATTCGCGTTTATTGAATTTACAGATTAATATCTGGTGGATGAGTGTCTGGAATTGTTCAAGCCCGCTGATGCTGATTAGAATACTCAATAGTAATCTACTCAGATTTACGCTAAAGAGACTTTGGATAGAGTGTAAGAGTGGATTCACAAACTTGACAAGCTGTAATCTGATAGAGAGTCAGCAGACGTTGAATTATTGACAGAATTGCGATAGTCTTTGCAACCGGAAGAGCTAATAATAATTGCTCGAATGATGAAAGTTCGCGTAATGAAAAAGTCTACTTGGTCTCTGTTGAAGCGGCAGTATCTGGATTATTAGCTGTATAAGCGGTGTTAATAACGTGTGTTGCAGCAGATGAAGAATCGTCATGATGATAATACAAGTCGCCTTACCACTGGTATTGGTGATTCTACTTCAGCCACTACTGTCTAGAATCTTTCCACTATCGACTTTGTCAAAGATACAATTGTACTTGCATACGATATACCATTGAAGATGTTCAAGAAGGTGGCGATTGCAGAGTCTTTGATGAATGCTCTCAAAACTGAATCCAAAGATTGCATCGCCTACATTGATATGAATCCGACTGAGTAGCTATCGTGTTACATCAGATTCTCTCATCCCGCTTACACTAAGCAGATTATTAATACCTTGTAGCAATCAGACTCATAGAAAGAAGATTCTCTGCCGTTTAAAGTACGCCCGCTCACTGTGGATGAAGAGTTGAAAGAGTGGACTCGCATTGTCAATGAGCGTAAGGCGAAGCGCGTAGTGGCCGAAAAGTATAGCAAAGACAGCATTTACAGTTCCAAAGCTCTCAAATCTTCTACATCATCTACATCTAATCATTAAACCAAGTAGTAGTAGTAGCCATCCAAATCAAGTGGTAAGAAGTAAAGTGAATCCAAAGGTGCTCCTGGTAACAAGTCTGCTGTTACTGATTTTAACGTTGGCAATATAAAGTCTAAAAGTGGGTCAAAGTAAAAGAGTAAGACCGCGTCTAATGCAGTATATAAACAAGAAGATAAAGAAGAGTAGGAGGAGGAAGATGTAGTGGGTGACGGTGAAGCTCTTCTTACTTTTATGAAAAGACCTACTGATTAAGATGTTGTGCAAGGAGATATCAAAAAGTTGAAGATGAAATGAGTTACTGCACTTTGAAATCAATACATTCTATATTTTTCAATTTAAATTAGTATATTAACTATGCCATCAGGTTATCTAAATTATATTCTAAGCAAACTAAAGATGATCATCCATCGATGCAATTTCGATTGTAATTGTAAACTTTTAAGCCCGAGTGACCATTGAAAGGGTGTCTCCATCCACATTGGAACGCATCCGCCCCATATCTGCGACCTCGGAATGTACTAGAGTCAAATCCAATGTGATACATGTATAAAATACTTGAAGCTAGCAATCCACGAGGTTACTATTTATACAGCCACGGTAGCCTATTAGGCGTCCGTGGATCCACACAATTACTGCATTATGGCAAATGACCACGAAGGCATTGTTGTATGAGAATATCCACAGGCCTGGAGAGATAATCTTTTGATCTCAACAACTTTACAATGTTCAAAGCAGTTGGTCGAGTCATCACAATGCCGCTACCACCAGTTCCAATAAATGCTCCACAATGGTCGCCCACTACAAAAGCATGATGAATCAAGGATCTGAATTATTATCGGAAATAAGAGCACAGAGGCATGTCATCTTCAGCCAACATTATGAGATAGGAATCAGATTAGTTTAGTGCATAATAAATACCATCAGCAAAATCCAGCCGCTATTTCAAATATTTTGAGGTAAAACGCGTCTATTCAGGTACATTTGATTCTTATCGTGATATAAATCGAAAAACATATCGATCTTAGTATTTCAGTGCAGCAATATTAAATATAAAATGTTCATCTGCAGTGCTTGAGGTGTAGATTATAGTCTCAACTCGATTAAACAAAGGATCAGATAGATTCGATGAAATTAACTAGGCGTCATAAGATTCCAAAGTTCTCAACAAATAATCAGGATCACCATCTCTATGGTTTGTCATTACCACTACAGATAGTAATCGCTCATACTCTAGCTTAAAACCTCTAACAAGCTCTTTCTGCTGCCAGATTTATTAAGTTGTAATGCGATTGATGGATAGCCAATATATTGAGGAAGACAGCAGAAAAAGGCTGACTAAATGAAATAATTTCCAGATAAATTGAGCCTTTGATGATAACTTCCTCTCCTAACGTTAATATACGTTGCTTTTTAGTATCTCATGGTATTAATCAACGTTGGAGTAAGTGAATACAGACTAAGGACGGTGATAGATGCTTTACGGAAATCTCTATCTTAGTGGGCTGTCTATAGATATTGCAGAACTCGCAGAGCTTAACATTGGACTTTCAACAAATTGATTGGGGGATGTAGACATTCTAGCCACCTTTCGCTTTATAGTTAATGACCTTTACCAGATGAGGATGTAAATGAATCGTATCAAGAACAATATGCCAGCAGAAGATAAAGTGGTAATTATCGCCCATATTTACGAATTTACAGAGAGCAGTATGATTGCAAACGAGGAATATAATATTTAAAGAGGATATCTATCGCGGAACTATTTAGAATTCAGTTTCAATTCAGCATCATTATTTTCAAGCTCATATTACCGATAGAATTAGGATAAATCACTTATAAGTATTAGACATAATACTGTAGAGTCATTACGTTCGTAAAAAGCGTCATGAAAGAACCAATTGACAGCGGCAAATCCAGTCCACCAGAAGAATGCCACAGAGTAAAACATTCTGAATGACCAATACAAGATTAGAGGCGCCACCAGACGATACGGATTCAAATGGTTATATCGGAGAAGGAGCATAAAAATAGTATAGAGCCAGAGTGAGAGTTGAAACAATATTTTTATAGTTCCTTCGCGTGCAGGAAGTAAATTGATAGCATTCACGGCAGATAAGGCAAATGATTACCAATAACCCAGCCTGATGATTCCATAAGGAGAAGAATCAATATCTTATTGGCTAGCGGTGAGTAGAATTGATAACACAACAGACACGCAAACATAGTATAGTTGAAACAATTATATTCTAGCGTTTATGTTAAGGAACATGCCTAAATTCCACACTGACAGACCTTACTCAAGTCAAAAGAATGAAGAGAACGAAAACGCGAAAGAAGCTGAGCATAAATTCAGAGAGAGAGAATGTTTCCGCTCACTTTCGACGTTTCACTTGAAGAACATTCACAGGTCGTTGTTAATCTTCCATTCGACGCGCTTCCTTCTACCGTTAGCATTAAATTTCAACCGTGAGTGTACTGATATACGGTTACATCAGCTTCAAAAGAGTCTCAGAGGATTTGAGACATTTTGCAACACTCGCAAAAGATAAATGTTAATCTTCATTGTCTTCTCCGTCTTCTTATTCTCCCACAAGCATACGCAGCAGTTATGAAAGAATTATTTCTTATTAAGTGTCTATTCTACAAGCAGTCGATTGCCTCAACTCCCCCTTCTCATCGCCATTATATTTGCTCCCATCCAGATCAATGAAGATCAAGCCCACATCACCATTAATGAAATCCTTTGATTAAGGTAGCATATCATTGATTACAGTATTCATAGGCAGATTTGGTTTATCTAGCAAGTTTCGTTTAATATAGTCACTAAACGGGTCATCGTGAAATAGATCCACCTGATCAACAGTTTTATGAGGAAGACAGTACAACCAATCACAGTCTTTCAACTTCAACTTCAAGTCGTGAGGTAGCGTATTCTTCTATTAGTGCTATGGAACATATAAATATCGCGTCTGAGCTTCACCAATAGACTGCAACACATCCATCCACCATTTGGTTAATTTAAGTCCTTCTAGTCGACCTTTTGATGTTAGTTTCGATGATCCGCGGAAGAGATACTCTGGATTACTCTTGGCAGTCACAGCGACCCTTTTAACACCATACCACTTTCTGCAACATTCCACATGAGACAAGATTAAAGTTGAAATTAGCGGAGATTAAGCGCGTCTATTATCCAGCAAACCTGTGGAATCAACTTTGGACAAGTACAGACATAGGTTGGGCGATAATTCAGATTAGACTGCAGCAATCACAGACCATTAATTCTTGTAAAGTGCAAAAACAAATGACATTTGCTTCTTCAGACCGGCGATAAAAGCAACCTAGATTTACATCTTTGTAAGCTGAAGGAGTGTATGAGATTTGACCATCTTTGAAGCTACTTGCTGGAATACTTATGAATACATTTCATCGGTCATGTTGAATATATAAAATCGAATCGTTTGATCAAAGAGTTGAAAAAGACGCTGTGGTTTACGCATTTAAATGCATCAATTGTATAAATTAAACGCGTAATTTAGATGATAAACCATAGCGTAAATGATCGATAATGCTAAGATAATCGTGGTTTAATTAGACTGTGGCGCCTACTGAGATTGACCAGTAACATACGCCTAAATAAATTGATGTAACAGCATGGCATTTCACACAGAATTCACATGTTGTTGGTAGTAAGAAGTTACCCTTGGAATATTTAAATTGAATGCTTCTTTGGTTTAAAATAATTAGCAATAAATCGTTACAGTATTATAAATTGAATAGACTATGTAAATGATTGGTTTCAGGTAGTAGCTTGTGGTCCAGTTGACTCTATTGTTATGCTATTACGGCGTATAGAGCAATGATGATTAAATGTCACGCGTTTAAATACATTAATCGGCTGGGCCGTCGCTGGCTGTGCCAACATAATAAAATCAGTAGTAATCATCACGAAAGCTTATGGTTTGCAGCCAGGAGTTTGATGAGAGAGCAATTGGTGCTCGATTTGGCAAGTATGTACTGGCACCTGCTAGCGCTAATGATCCATAGACTCTCAATTATGGCCTGTTTGATGTAAAGCTAGAGTCGCTGTCGTTCAAAGAGCTGGAAGCATCAAAGCTGAATTTCTTGGTGCGCAAAGAGAGTGAGAGAATATAAAATTTGGTATAATCTACGCACGCTCTCCCACACATGCATCCGTAGCAGTTTCAGATTGGTAGTAGTATTCAGTTTCATTAGATGCAACTGCAGCATCTTACAGTTCAGCTTCATTAAGCTGTTTAAATGGCAGAAATTGAGAAGTAATAACTGTTTCCAGGTGGCATTCAGCCACGGAGTGTGATGCCTTAGACGGAGGCGCGCACGCGAGATCACATCATTTTACTGTAGATTTGGAAAAGTTTCGTCAACAGGCAATTGTCTCCATTATGTGGTCAACTCTCTCCGCTAGATGTGCAATGGTTAGTGAAGCATGTAATTCACGGCAGAAATAATTTGATAATGATGTCTGCGCGGTTGAACACGTAAATTAAAGCCGCCTTAGAGTCAACCACATAGCTTACTAAAACATTTGATCAGTTCGCATATATGGATTTATAACAGCTGCAATAATGGAACTATGAAAACGATTATATGGTAAACTATCTAAAAAGTCCTCATTATCATGGCTAGATTTCTCAAGTGCTGGAGCTACTGCAATTTTGGCTTATGAATGTTAATATTCCTCAGCCTTAAGCTAGTTAGATCTACAACGAGTTGGTATAATAGATTCAATAGAAAAATCATTATATGCTCGTACATGCTGAGCAGATTAAGACCAGATTGCAATATCTCATATAAAGTTAGACTGGATAGTAATGAACTATGAAGCACAAAGTAAAAGATAATAGAGAACAACATTCGATGATGGTTTATACGAGATAAACATGTGCTGTGATGACAGTTAATAAACTAGAACTTAGCATCTATCTTACCAATTCACTTTTCATACAACCACCATTCATCAAAAGAGCTTATCAGCATTTGCAATAATCATCTCCATAACGCAATTCTGGTAACTCATGTTCGTAATCATCTCCATTCCTTCTACTTGAGCGCGAATCAGAGTTGGCCCAAAAACTATGGCCAGATTGTTGGTGTCCATCTTATTCTACTCAGATCTTTTACTCACGCGTTGTAAGTGCGCCGCCAGATACTTCAGTGTATCAAAGTACGGGCGCGGTAGTCCAGCGATGGCCTGCTTAGTTGCATTAAATCTCTACTAGTAATCTGAAATCTTGCCAGCATTGATAAACGTATCGTAGCGTTCGAATGTCATCAATGGATTTTGCAACTCTCTAAAGTATAACTTCAGACTACCAGTAATAATACTAACATCAGACCACTCCTCAGCGCTATAGTCAATTTTACTTGGATCCTCATTGTAGAGGACACGGAATTTTTGGATGCTTGCTGCATTACCAGAGAGGCGGTAAATGCCTACACTATCCATTCCCTTCAACTCAACTTGGGCAATACACGTCTCCACAATTGAAGGAACCTTCTTGTTCTCAGCCTTTACCTACAACTCTAAAAGTCCTCCGAATGCTATATCTTGGCGAATTATACCACGCTCTTTCAACTTTTACTCAGTTGGTCTATTCTTAAAGAATCCCTTAAGCTTAGTCTTGGCCGCTTCCTGATCCAATGAGTCCTCGTCACCAGCCTACTACTTCTTGACCTTCTTTTGCTTTTCCGGCTTTGCAGATGCTATGGCATCGATATTCAATACTTCTTGACGCGCTCCAGAAGACTCGAGGATAGCGTCTGACCAAGACTATCTCTCCTACTCAGAGGCCGCCTGCAATAACAAAACATGACCTTCAGCATTCTAGATAGCAAATACAGACCGCTTCTTGTCCAGATTGCCCGAACAATCAATCTTGGCACCTTTCAAATCCAAGATGAACATCGGTTTATCACGCTTGGTATCCTTCTTCTTGGCTTATGAGTCCTTGTAAAAGTATATATTGTTCTGAGCCAACTCGACGTAGATTGATTTGTTCGACTTCAATGTGGCGGAGCTGTCTCCTCTGCCTCTGCTCAGCATACCAGCCTTCACTACAGAGGCCACCGGAGGAGCATCATCAGTCGCCACACCATCCATTTCATCATCTTCATCAGTGGAAGCAAAACTTGTGCCAGGATTATAAGAAGATGCACCACCGAAAGCGCCGCCAGCAGAACTTGATATAGAAGAGGCGATTCCCGGCAATGCAAATGCCCCAGCAGGTAGAGATTAAGGTGGCATACTGAATGATCCTTTGTTCTCAGCAACGGATAATCTCTTGCTCGCAGTACTCGCTGGACTAGAGCTCTCTTTAGAGTTAAGAGAGGCAGCGACATTCATCTTTGGAGACACGGTGGCATCGCGGCTAGAAGGTCTCGGTGTTGGCGTTTTACTACGGGCTGCCAACTCTGCAAGCATAGCATTAGACGGACGCTATACATTAGGCATATCACCAGGGGCAGGTTGAGGCTATTAATATTATTCAGATGCCTACACAGATAATACATTAAGGTTATACATGATATTATACTCAAAATTTTAAATTATAACTTACTCTTCTGCCAGATGGCTTTGGTTACCCAGCATTAACAGGTATTTCCATCTGAGGCATATTCAGAGGATTAACAACATCAGATTATCGCTTAGACGCAGATGACATTGTAGGTTTAGTGCTCATATTGACCGGAGGCTCCACAATAACTTCCACTCTATTGGCTGGGAAATATCCCCTTTGCCCTTTTAATTCACCTACATATCGTATGATCTCAATCCATGAAACCACTGTAAACAACCAATTGTCTTACCTTCCCACCAGTCCTTGTTATGCTAAGCTATTAGTCCGATGATATCACCTTTCAAGAACCTTAATTCGTTGCCATCACTAGGATTATAATCCCACAAAGCTCTACATAATAAAACGAGTAAACACATACACAGTATGTTGAGGCTATACAGATTTGATATTCAATTCATACTTGACTCTCTGAGGTTATGTTGCCATTATCGATCCAATCTGTACAATGTCGATGATAATACTTTGTAATTAAGGGATAAGATGAAACAAATTCACTGAATCGTATGATAATGTTACAGTAACAATAATAACAACAACAATTGAAACAATCTTGCTAATGATTAAGAACTGAGAAAGTATTGCGAGAACAGTTGAAACGGACATCTTGAAACAGTTCGGCCATTCAGCTGGTTGTCAGCCGGCTGGCCCAGATAGATTTTGTGCCCGTCTATAAATACAACCAGATCAATCAATCAGATGTTGTGCTCGCATAATGGCAATTTATCAATAAGCATATTTTTATATCTCTTTGCTTAGCAATCAAATATTGACAGTCTCTATCCGCCTTCTTCTACTCACTCATACACACGTACATCTATACTTTTGGCCTCGTCGCTTACGCCTTACTAATTATTATATTTACCTTTAGTGCTCTATCCGAAAAATGGCCTTGGATACGTTTGCTGGCTTTCTATCTCTGGCCATTATTCAATTTACAATGATGGCGCTGTATGGTGGCGTGGAAGTGCTTCTACGCGGCTGGGAATCGCTATACTCTAATACCATGAATTTCTACATTATCCTGATGTGTAGCTGTGCCACAATGATGCATTCTGTCGCGTGTGCCTCTAACATTGGGGCTATATCGCCTGCTTGGATCACAACTTTACTGTATTATCCTACATTGTCTGTTGGCGAGATTGCGTTCATGGTCTTCTTGTACAGAAGGACAATTTTTATGGTCAAGGAGACGCGATGGGATTATGTTGTGCGATACACCATCGTGGTAGCCTCGTTGCTAGCATTTGTATAAGCATTTTACTTTCTCGCTGGTTTGACTGGTAACAGGTCACTGGGTAGAGCCTTCTAGTTCATTATTGGTGCAACTGGCTTGCTAGCTGTCGGTCTTGATTTGCTATATGTATATCTACTGCTCAGTTTCTAATCGTAAACTCAAAATCCCAAAAAGTCGCAAATTATTATTGTTCGATTTACATTGGTAACAACCCTTTTGAGTATATTGACCGTCATAACTTATGGAATAGCCATTACAACTAGTATAAACGACATGGTATTCGTATCTGCTGTATTCCTGATGCTTGTACCCCTCTCAATGGTATTTTTAAAGTTGGTGTTGAATTCACAAGATACCGAAGCGATAACAACCATGATGAATAAACGCGGCTTCACAGCGTCGAGAACAGGACGCGCAATTGAGACTACAGCCTCAGTTATAGCCGGAGAGGGTGTCATAAAATCTATCGCTGTACCAAATGATGCTGATTATTGAAGTATATAGTCAGACTAATAAATTTCAACTTGTGATGTGATGTAATATATAAACGCCCTTTGATTGTTTCGTCGACTATTTATCGCGTAATTCCCATTAAAGAAATGTCTTCTTTCCCTTATTCCGTGCCCAAAAACAGTTACATGAAATGACCTAGAGTATAATGAGCTGCGATGAGCCCGAAGATTGGCCTCAGGAATTTTAAGAATTTAGGAGTATTGACTCGATGCTGAGATGTTTGGCTTGTAAAGAATTTCTTACTGCAGGAACTAGGATGGTTGTTCCATGTTGTCACAACTTTCATTTTGAGTGTCTTCAACGTGCTCTCCAGTCGCAGATCACCGCTGATAAGTCTTGTCCTGCCTGTAGATTGGCCATTTAGAGTCAAAAGTAGAGCATAATATCGAACAAGCACGTCGATGACTTGTGCAAATTATTCATCCAAACTCGTCCTAAAGCGTTATCTGCTTTAGCCTCTGCCGCTCATTAGTCGTCCACTCTGCCCAGTAAGAAAAAAGTTGAAACGGAACGTATCGATCATCGCGAGACTTTGACGCCAATTATGGGAGACGAGCTGAGGAGAAACTAAAGATCTACTCGTGTGGTTGACTCGTATAGAAAGTGCATGGTCTGCGGTAAAAGTTCTGATGTGTCGGAACAGGAATTTACCCTCCATGTTAATAAGTGTCTAGACGGAGTAAAAGATGTCAATTTTGGTGTACAGTAATAAAACTAGCAATCAAGTGAAAGGCCGGTAAAGAGACACAAAGATTAAAATGATGATACATTCACAAGACCTAAAAAGTAAGAGGGGAAGAAGCCTATTAAAATCTACCTGCCTGCGATGAAAGACGCTGACATTCGCAAACTATTGAA
Source organism: Amoeboaphelidium protococcarum (assembly GCA_023515745.1). Classification (NCBI taxonomy): domain Eukaryota; kingdom Fungi; phylum Aphelidiomycota; class Aphelidea; genus Amoeboaphelidium; species Amoeboaphelidium protococcarum. The sequence goes on along the minus strand of JALECJ010000255.1, from coordinate 1,137,344 downwards.
ATAGTACAATCTTCCGGTGAATGGTTCTGCCACTGATAGGATGCGACGGTTATAAGATTACATCTTAATGTGGAACGCGTCGTGTGAATCCCTAGATGGTAGATCGTCTAAAGATATCGTATAACAAGTGATGGCTAAAGAAGAGAGTTCCATTCAGTCCGTTAGAAAACAGTCCAAATAGGCTTAAGATGATCATTTTGCTGAACTTATTGCTCAAGCTAAAGCAGGTCTTAAGAGAGGTAAAAAAGATAGTCTTTGATTAACACCGTAATTTTTGGGCTACAGTCTTCAATATAATTCATAACCACGTCTATCAACTTCAACTTTAAAAATACTAATCAAACTATTTGCATCGACTCAATCAACTCTGCTATCAGCGAATCTTCTGGATTTTCCTATACTAGTAATTCTATAGTCACCTCACGACAATTCAAGGGCAAAGAAGCAAAGACATCGAGTAATGTCTCACGAGGAGTCTCCTTATCACGATCTAGCTAATCCGTAAACCACCTTGCTCCCATCACAGGATCGACCAGACTAACCTCTTGAATGAGAGCAAGTTTAAACTGCCAACTATTTTGCGGCAAACTCCGAAAGCAATACTTCAAATCGGAAACCTCCCATTAATTAAATGAGTTGAACAGAGATTTCATCGCGTCAATAAGTGAGAAACGACAGACTTTATACAACACCTAGTCGCGCATAAATGAGCACGAGTGATCTTGGTTAGACAGCAGCTTTATAGCAGCTTCATTCTGACCATTCTTAAATCTTTAGATAGCCAATCTTATAATAAAATCAGAAGAATGACATGCACTTAGATCTTGAAGATCCGGATTCGATCTATAGACATCAGCACTAGCTTCGTTCACGAGGAAACCGTGTTTTGATTTCGCTCTGCTGAATATGTTCATCAAAACAGGTGCAGGCAGTTGACCAAATTCTGCTCCCACAGCTACAGCTATCCAGAGCAACAAAGGTAGTACAAAAAATGCTTTCACCATATTTAATTGGTAATTTTTAAAAGATAAAGACTAAAAAGGGAATGATATGATCTGCTCTAGTTATTTGCGATTTTTTACACAATTTCACGTGTGTCACGCCATGAAACTCCCCCTTGATTTTGACGTGATTTGAACTTCAAGCTCCTTAAAAGAGAATTGATACAAAATACAAACCATAAATTGAAAGAAAGTAATTCTCATAAACAGAAGAAGCAGAAACCTAACGCTAAATTAAAAGCTGACATTTGACAAATTCACAAGAAATCTCATAACGCGTGCTCATGACAAAATACTAGCAATCTCGTCAACAGATCTACCTTTAGTTTCCGGCATCATGTAGAAGATGACACATGCAGTACCAAAGGTGATCGCTCCAAAAGGTACGAAGGTGTACGCTTTTAGGTACATGAGCATTTGCTCAAACAGAAGACTTACCAGAAAGTTGGACAGCCAATTGACACAGACACTTACGGAACTGGCTGGAGACACTGCATAAGTTGGAAAGATTTCTGGAATAATCAACCACGGGATAGGACCAAGCCCAATAGCAAACATGGCTGTAAATAGCGCCACAGCAATAACTACTAGTATACCAGAATTAGCCAAGGATGCCGCTACTACGACGATACAAAGAGCGACAATACCAAGTTGACTGGTTAGCAGAAGAATTCGTCTACCAGCACGATCCATCAAGGCCAGTGACAATAGAGTGCTCACCAAATTGACAATTCCTACACCAACAGTCACCAACTTTTCCTACCCAGGAAACACGTCTTTGAATATGGAAGAAGAGTACTGCATCACACCATTAATTCCGGATAATTGTTGAGCCAATTGGGCAGTCAAACCAATGATAAGAGCCTTTCTCAGCGACTTGCGCGTAAACAGCTAAGCAATGCTCAAATCTCCGCTTTCAGAGGAAGATTCACGCTAAGACACAACCAGAGCGTCCAACTCGAGACCAACTTGACGTGACGCACGCAACTTGGCCAGAGACATCTCTGCCTCATACATTTTACCACGCTGAACCAAATAGCTCGGCGATTCTGGACAAAAGAATAACGCAACCAACTGAATAAAAGCTGGAATCGCAGCGCCAGACAAAAGTAAACGCCAACCAGGAACGGTGGATAGCCACAACCCAATGACCTGAGATGTGAGAATACCTATAACAACAGCCAACTGGTTCAAAGTGCCCAAAGTACCGCGCTACTTTATCGGACTTATCTCACTAATGTACAAAGGTACAGCGGATGTAGCAACTCCACAACCAAAGCCAACCAGCAATCTACCGGCAGCTAGTGTAATCACATCAACAGATAGACCCATCAAAATGCTTGAAGCCAGAAGAATCAAAGTGTTAAACTACAGCGTCTTTTTGCGTCCAAGTGAGTTACAAAGCTTGCCGCCCAGCAAGCCACCGAACAGCCCACCGATAGCGAAAATAGCCACAACGATACCCCACTCGAGCGTACTCATATGAATACAGCTAGGTAATTTGGCATCTTCATCCAGCTCACACGTTAATATTATTTCTTTGGGATTGTTGACAACTACACAAAATGAAAAAGATAACCATCAGTGAATTACAGTAATAATAGAGATCTCACCTCCTATGCTCCAGCCAAAACAGAATGAGGCCAGGATAGCACTAAACACAGAGAAGAATAAAGCACCAGTCAGACGTTGCGAAGATACAGATGGAGCATCTAGCAACGGAGCTGCAGAATCGCTGTCTCTTCTTTTGCTATAATCAAACGCCATTCAAAAATCGTATTAATATGCTTCTTTGTAGTCTGATAACGATAACTCGCGTGTCCAAAATATTCCTTGCGGGGAGGAAATTCTGAAATTTAGATTGATAGGCGGAGGGAGTTGATGAATCATTGATGGTCTTTTGATGATATTACAGAATGATGTGAGTTGCACGTAATGCGTGAATAGAGCTATTTGCGATAAATGAAGGTTCCCTGTTTAATGCGTTTTAATACTATACAGCCTTAAGTTATTCGTTGTGGGACAATCAACTGCTACTTAGGATAAGCGGAGTCCAAAACGCGTCTAAGGCGTTCGTTCCTATATGAAGGTGAGAATAGATTAACGATACAAAGGGCTAACCGCGCTTTAAAATCTCATCAAAGCAGCTCCTAAATTTTGATATGAAATGAGTGTCTTTTGTATGTTCCGACTATTAAAGTTGTCGGTCTGATTTCAGCAAATTTCACGTTGATCAAGACTCAAATTTATATAGAATTTATAGATTTGCATTTGCTTGTCATGACTTGAAATATTTCTTAAATTAACAGAAAATGAATACAATTTCTCATTTATTATTATTATAATTTCATATAGAGAGTGTTCATGCAGCCGAAGACTTTTTAATCATTCCATCATGGATATTGACAGGCAAGCGGAAAATCATTCTATCAGTCAACAAGTCCATAAAATTTTTCCAATTCACAAGCATAAAGAAGGTTGCACTAGTAAATATCAACACCAGAGATGGTACCAGGAGTGACAGAGTGAATGGGAACCATCCACTGCCCATGTTTGGAACACAGTCTTCACCATCACCGCAATACACGGTGGAGATGATCAATTCCGCCAAAAAATGATATATAATGTAACCATGCATAGTAAACGCGCCGAACCATTAGATGCCAGACTGCAGGTGAGAATCGATGATGCGCTGCGCAAAATAAGTCATTAGCTCAACAGCGATTACCCATGAGCACAATGCAAAGTGGTTAATGTCAAATCTTGGGATGAGTCCAAAAACACTGCACAAAGCCAAAACCAGTACCAAGACGTTTCCGTACTAAAATATAGCAATAACTATCTGATACGCGAGCAATACTTAATCAGCGTACTTATCCTTGAACGCGAGACCATTATTAGCGATTGAACTCACCAATTTACCTGATAGTGCTGGTGATGGTGATGATGCTGTCAAGAATAGTTTCCAGTAATACTCATGGAACATGGTACCATTAATCAGCATGTAGCCACAGTGGACGGCAATCAGAATATAAAGATGCGCCTTGTTCAATAGTCCATCTTCTTGATCATAACTCAACGCCACACGCACATGAGTCAACAGATAACCAAGCGTAGCACCCATATAAAAGTGAAAAGTCGCGTGTTATTCTTCAGTGGAATCCTCCTTTGGAAAGTACGCGTACAGGGTGCCAATAACAAACGCAGAATACATGATGATCAGAGGCGCCAAGGCTTCATTGAACACGGCATACTACTTCAAATAGGGAATGTATGTGCATATCCCCAACGCGAAAGCACAAGACAGCACACCAAAAATGACGATATTCAAAATTGCATACAACTTGATGGCGATTTCTTTCGCTGATGGAAGTCCAAATGTAAAAATCATTTTGTGATTATATACAATTCAAGGTGTCGTTATTAAAGGAAGTAAGAGGGAAATCTTAAAGGTGGATTAAGCCTCTCTCTCTGTTTACAGCTCCTTCAGGGGTCAGGCTTGAAATCATACTTTGAGAGGCAGACTATGTGGAGCTCAAAACAAAACCATAGTTAAATATTCTATTTTTTATTGGTTGCAATTTTAATTGATAATTATTCACAAATAATCACCTTCCTTCAGATCGGCGAATTGGTTGTGATAAGTTCTAAAACTGATGTCTAAAGGGCTCCGGTTGATTGATTGTCATCCAATCATGAGCATCATCAATATATTGCGTGCTAATTACAATTTATTTTTACGTCAATCTATATTTATTTAGTCAAGACAATTCAGACAATAATCATTGTCTTTGCAATATCATTCAACTTCATTCACACAACAAAAAATTACCTCGGTGAAATGACTTGCGACGTTAGCGATTAGTAACTCAAAGAGGCGTATGAAGAGATTAGATCAGGAGGCGACAGTACTTGGTTAATCGCAGGCTACAAAGACACAAAAGATGTGATTTCCTTGTATTGCAAGGGTGCATCTTCCTTCGACGATTTGAAGAATGAGGTCGTATCTAGAGAGGAAGTCTTGTTCATCTACGTGAAAATCGACTCCAAATATGCTCTGTTAACTTTTATTGGTGAAAAGGTGGTTGGCGTAAAGCGAGCAAGAGCCCTTGTACATGGACGCGTCGTTGCGAATACATTGAAGGTAATCTTATCAAATACAGCAAATGTCTAATATATCATACCTCGCGCACATTCAATTGTATGTAGGAGCATAATACATTCTGGACTGTGACTAGTAATGCCGAATTTACGGAAAAGAATTTGAGACGTCAACTAAATTTACTGCAATCTGTTGAGAATCTGAGCTCTTCCAAGGCTTCCAGTATCAACAATCTGAACATGACGTAAAGTGCAATTAGTCCGGCATCCAAATCGAGCAGTCCATTATCATAGTCAGCGGTTGAATAATCCCCTCAAATCGCGCGGTCTCCATTATCAGATGCTCAATCGGTAACAAGCAGCAATAGTGGGCGCGAATGTGCAAGAGCAGATCCATTGAAGAAAGACTTCTAACCCCCAACGCGTAAAGATAGTGCTGTAGGTGCTTCAACCTCAGGGTCTAAAGTGAATAGTCGCGATGATTTTAATCACGCCAAGACTGGACAAAGTGCTTCTTCCTCGCCAAACAGCTAGTTTTCCCCTTCAGCTGAGTATGCACAAGATGATAAGAAGCCAGCTAAAGTTGATGATAAAGCAACGCGCAAGGCGGACACCGACAATTTTGGTCAGAAAGTCTCACAAATCTCTCCGGTAAGATCGGTAGAATCCAGCGGCCGCGATTCTAAAGTAAAAGAGCTTCCTGGCGTCAAATCTCTTGGACACGAAATTCATGACGCTGCAGTCCCAGTCAAAGGATTCGTGTTCTAGCAGGATGCCTTGAGTTGCTGGAAGAGAAGATTCTACGGCGTTGCGGGCCGCGATCTAGTGTTGATGAGCGATTTAAATGCGTCACAAATTGTCAAGAAAATTGACATCTCCAAGCTGAAGACTGTCACGCCGATAGAAGAAGAGATCATGATCAAGTTCAGTGTACAGTTGGTCAGTCAAGATAAAGCAACTAGCAACTTCTATTGCAGCTCAGATGATGAGTTTAAACTATTTATGAAACTAGTCTTGGAAGGAATGATGAGCTAATCTTGATCGGATACTGTAAGTAAATCGCTAATAGTGAACGGGGATGAATGATGATAAAATAAATAAAATCAAAATTTCAAAAAATTTTATCTTCTATAAGTACATAGTCATAATGTGTTGATCAGTTCAATGGATATTCATAAGACTGAATTCAAACTTCTCGATACCATAGTGCAGATTACAGAGCTCAATACCACACAGAGGAGCAACATCGACATCAAAATCAGTGTGAGGATCTTCTCACTAAAAGGAGGTTCTATAGGTGTCCTTTCAATTTCTCTATAGCAAAACTCACTCATTGGATAATGAGATTATGCTATATCGTTTCTGTGCACACAATTCTATTCCAAGTCCATCGACGTTTGGGATGAGTTGGATTCCAAATCAGCAGCTGCAGTTGTAGAAATCATCTAATGTATTTTGAAAAATTTAGAGTATATGCAACAAGCCAATTACTAATGGATGATCTGATTGAATATCAGTTATTTTACAGTAAAAGAAGCCACCAACAATAGTCTAAAGCGATATAATCGAATGGATCCAAGGGGTGTCTGTAAAAAGCCCAGACCGCCGAATAAGATTCAGGAGCAAAGAACTCTCGCTTGGAAATCACAAATTCATCGGAACGCGTTTCAAATCGGATCAACATGGATCGCCGCTAAAGTTGATTGTTTCATACAGATGGGCTACATACAAACTGTGGATAGCTTATTTTGCCGAGTTAAATGCAATAAAACTATCCTTCTATATTGGTAATTTAAAAGTGGTGAAATTATTTAGCCTCTCTGATTTGACCAGTACACTGTGCACGTGATGCCACGTAAAGAAATGACACTTGATATTAATTGGGCAACAGAAGACCCCTGTCATCAACACTTTCAATTGCTTTCTATGTTTTGGAAATTCATCTAAGATTTATATTCCTATATCCGTTATTTAAAACACTCCAACTACTGACATTAATATGGTTCATGATTGCATGTAGATCAGTGTCAACGAGCAAAAGATTTACACCCCTTAAAAATTATCTCGTTACTAAATTCTCCATTGATAAAACCTCAAGTTTACAATGCTACGGGAATGTAAATCAATGTAATACTGTCTATCTTTACACCTGTCGAGAGATATCTTTTAATTATCGCCTTTACCTTATATAATTACTGATACATCCAGTAAACAGAGGATAATCTTCGCGTTTTTCATCTCGGCGGTATAGCAGAGATTTTAGGAATCATACTTATCTAGAGGTTCTGGTTTTGTATCGACTTTTGCCCGTTATGGGAGCCAACTTGATGTGTGACTTGACGTAATTACCATTGGAAATGTAGTTATGTTGCACTTGACGCGCGCGCTTTTATCTAACGGACGTTGAAGAGATGTTGTTTTCATCTTGACACTTTTCAGCGTTTCGGCGGTAAACTGTTGCATGCACCATAACTGATCAACTATAATAAGCTAAAGACAATATTTAAAGAGAACTAAAATAATTGAAGTATAATATAACATGACTGCAACGACGTCTTTAGTATCATGAAGATCCTCGTGAGGCGTTGACATGAATGTCGATCATCTCTGAAACAAACGCGCGTCGTCACTGTTTGTTTGGCGATCCATCAAACAATTGACGAACGACATCAGATTTCTCATATCATCGTTTCTCTTAATGGATTGAAAAACTGTTAACATAGACACAATGATAAACTACTTTAGGGCTGCTATGCTTCTGGCCGCTATAGCTATTTTGTATTATTCATTTGGTCCTGACTCTGATGTACAGCAGGTTGCAAGAAGAGGCCTTGTGCAAGAGAGTCTAATTGACTATTGTGTTGACAAGTTCCAGTTTGCATTTAGCTTTGACGATGGTCCTCAGGCTAACACTGACAAGATCTTGGCAGCGCTAGAAAAAGTTGGCGGTAAGGCAACCTTTCACGTCGCAACTCAGTACTTTTCCAATCCTGAATATGCGAAGCTGATCAAGAAAGCTTATGACAGCAATCACATCATTGGTCTGCGCTTCCCTCCTGATTTGGACCCTCGCACCATGTCGGAAGCTGAGTTCACCAAGATCTTATATGACGAGTCTAACAAGGTTTACAATATCATCAAGGCTCACCCAGTGTTCTTCAGAATGCGTGCAGATCTGTGGTAGGATCGTCTGGTGAGATTGGCGAAGAGAATGGAGTTCATTCCAATTGGGTTCACCCAGGATGCGGCGTAGCAAGAATAGTCTGGCATATATGATGTGTCATCTTTTGTGGCCAAGTAGATTGACTGGAATTAGTCTAGAACTAAGGGCATCATCTCAGTGCACCGTGATGGCTCTTTCGTCTATGATGATGTGGAGAAGAATGTATTAATGATGAAAATTCCCATTGAAAGGTCAATGACACTGGTTGGGATGGGTCTTTGTTTGGGTGGCAAGGTAACCAACTATCGCACCTCAAGAGTCGATATCAGCGGTCAAGTATCCAATACTCCTTACTTCGAGGATGCTGGTTCTAATGTTGACCCGTATGTCAACTACATATCTTATTGCCCCTATAAGACTGCTTATGCGTTCACCTTTAGCAATGGATTCAAAGCTAATGTGTTTGGGATGCTAGAAGCACTGAACGCTGTTGGTGGCAAGGCGACATTCTTCTTTGACTCTGGCTACTTTTCGGACCCTGCTTTTAAGGCTATGGTATTAAGAGCTTATGAAGAAGATCATACTGTTGGTCTCCGTTTCCCACCCGAAGTCAATTTGGAAACTGTTGGCGATAAGCAGTTTGCCAAAACTCTGTTTGATGAATCCACTAAAGTTAAGAACATCATTGGTTTCCACCCAGTCTTCCTGAAGATGCCGCGTGCATTCATCACCAAGAGCCAACTAAAGATTACGCGCGATATGGGCTTCGAGATTGTGCAGAATAACATTGATGCCGGTGATTAATCTCTACAGGACTCTGGCAGTATCTAACAGGTAATCGATATTGTCAAGAATGCTGTAGATTAGAATGCCAATAAAGATCGCGGTTTGATCTCGCTGCACAACAACCCCTTCTCTTTGTATGATAACAAGGATAAGAACGTGCAGTTGCTGAGAATTCCAGTTGATAAAGGCTATAAGCTGGTGAATATGGCTATGTGTGTTGGTGGAAAGCTGCCTCCTTACACTCCAAACAGACAGGATATTAGCGGCTCTCTGCCTAATACTCCTTTGAGCTCTTCTTCCCAAGGTGGTAGTTTGACTTCGCCTGTCGGTGGTGGAACAGGAGTACCAAACGATCCAATCTTTAGTGGAGACATCTCAGCTGTGAGTCTGTCTTGGTTGGTTGGCGTTCTTGCTGCTCTCGTTAGTCTGTTGTTTTTGTGAGATGTTATGGTTGAAGAATTTGTTTTACTTTATGGGTTGAAATGATGATAATAATGATTGAATATTGACGTGTATCAAAAGTAGGAATATATTACAATAAAGGATGTTAGTCTTTTGGGGCTTTCATTTATCGTCAATTTTACTTTTTACAATACAGAGCGTTAATAAAACGTTAACTGTTTCACTCAGCGTGCGTTCGTTTCCGCTAGCTTTGAGTTTCTCGAATTGTTTCAACTTTCTCCACTTTCAGTACTGCGTTGGTTTCTTTCACCTTTCATCTCAACCAAGTACAATTTTATTTTTAAATACAAGTTGAAATGTTGAATTATTTTAGAACTGCGATATTGTTGATTACTCTGTTTGTACTGTACTACAACTTTGGTCCAGAGTTTGAGCAGGTGGGAAAAGTGAGGAGAGCCGTCACCATAAGTCTGCCTAGAAAGTGTTCTGATAATAAGCTTTTTGCTTTTACGTTTGACGAGGGTCCATTTTAGTACACCAGGCAAGTTTTGGATGCTTTGGAGAAGGTTGGTGGTAAAGCTACGTTCCATGTGTCTTCCTAATTCTTTTATGATTAGAAGTATGTTAATTTGGTAAAGGAGGCCTACGACAAGGGACACTTGATTGGACTAAGATTTCCTCCTGATGTGGATCCCCGTACCTTGACGAATAACCAATTCACTAAAATTTTGTTCGATGAGTCCAACAAAGTTTACAATATCATCAAGTTTTATCCAAGATTTTTGAGACTGCCTTATGAGCAATGGGAAGACCGCACTATTAATCTAGCCAAGAGTATGGATATGATCCCTACTGAGTGGAACATTGATGCATACGATTACCAGATTCAAGGCTCTGCAGAATCTCCGGCTATTGATCAAGTGATTTCTGTTGTCAAATCTGCTGTTGACCAGGCTCCGGATGGAACTGGCTCTTTCATCTCTTTGCATCGTGATATCTACGTTATGTACAATAGCGTCGATAAGAATGTTGAGCTTTTGAAGGTGCCTACTGACAAAGGTTACTCTCTGGTGGATATGGCAAGTTGTTTGGGGCGCAAAACATCTGCGTACCGTATTGTTAACAGTGACATTGGAGTCGTTAATCTGAATGTCACTTTGACCAAGGGTGGTTCACCTCCTGGTAGTCAAACTCCATCCCCTGGAGCACCCGTAATTGGTAATACAGGACTTCCAGGTGCACCATCTCCTGCAATCAACGGTGTGCCAAGTCAGTTTGGGTTGAACTTGATAGCGTTGTTATGTTGTATGACTGCATTGATCTTTTTGCAGTATTGATTGACTACTAATCTTTGAGTGGAGTTTTGTTGAATTTATTCTATGATTTTATCGGTATGAAGTCCTTTTATGCTGAACTTGATCTGAAACTGGTTCGGAAATTTTTCCCCGTGGCGGCAATAAGCTTTCTCTTTCTTACGCATTCGATCGTTCTCTTAATCGGACATGGTTTCGTTTCACTTGGCTGTTTCAAATTTTGTTTCGCTTTGCTTCTGTTTCTCTCTCACATTTTCACTCGCCTGAGCTGTTTGTCTTTGTCTTTGTTTCAACTTCACTCTCTCTTTCTCTTTCATTCATTACATTGGTGGATATTCAAAGTCTTTATAATCCAACTTTATATACTCTTCGTTATGGCTTTTTTGAACTTGTTTCGTCTATCTGTGTTGGCAGTGTCTGTGGCAGTCTCTTGGTTTGCCTTCTTTAGTGATAATGGCCTCAAGCTTGGTCGTCGTGCGGTGCTGAGTAAGTCTTCATATTTGACCGTGCTATATGTTCGTTCACCTATTCATGTTTTTTAATGTTCATGTGTGTAGGCAATGTCCCTAGTTTCTGTAGCACTCCATCCTAGGTTGCATTGACTTTTGATGAAGGTCCATCCCAGTACACTCCTGCTGTGTTGCAAGGTTTGGCTGCGAATGATTTGAAGGCCACCTTCCACATCATTACTGACTACTTCTCTAACGTTGCAATGGTGACCAACATGCAGACTGCATATAGCCAAGGTCATGTCATTGGTTTGCGGTAAGCTTTTATTTTGTTGTGATACTGTAACATTTACAATGAATGAGTTTTAATGTGTAGTTTCAAGCCTGATGCCACTAAGTTGAGCTGTGACGCTATCCTGAGCCAGTTGTTGACTATGAGCAATCAAGTTTACCAGATCATCAACGTCTATCCAAAGTTTGTGCGCTTCAGCTATGACCAGTACAATGATGCCAATGTTGCTTGTGTCAGTGGTGCTGGTTTTGTTGTCTCATCCAACAACATTGATGTCATGGATTATGACAGTGGTGTGACCAATGAGCAGATTAGCTCTGCTTATATTGCTCAATTTTCTCAAGTTGGTCGCGGTCTGGGTAGATATATTGGTCTGCACCATGACTTGTACACCATCTACCAAGATCCTTCTGTTCTGGCTAACCTGGCCACCACTCTTAAGAACTGGGGCTACAACAGTGTCACTATGGACAAATGTCTGGGCATCGCTTCTGCTTACCGTACGAGCAATGCAGCACCACCAGGCAGTGGAGCAAAGGTGACTGCAGGTGCTCCAGGTACTCCAATTACTCCTGCAAGTACCACCAATGCTGCCTCTCCAATGGCTTTGACTGGAGCAGCATCTTTTGCTTGGGTCTTGGTTTTGGCGTTTTTACTGAATTGATTTTGAATGAATGATGTTGTGCAGTACATGTATTATTGTACGTATTAATGAGATTTACTTTGATTGTTGATATTCCATTCTTGTTATCCTTTTTTCTCTGACTTGATTGAATAATATAAAATGCCAGATAATTGAGTAATCAAAACAAGGCAATATGAGTATAAGCGCGAATATTCATGTGTATTATATTCATGGTTTTCTCAATATAGCTAATTAACCATTGCATGGATGCCAATACTTCATATGGAACTTCATAGTATGCTGTGAACAGTAATCTTCTCCATAATCACTTCTTCCTCTTAAGGCTGTTACTCAAATTGGCCACCGCCCAAAGACTCCTGCTGTTGTTACGTCTGCTTCAGTGGCTAAAATCCACCACCAGCACCTCCACCTACGCTCTGGGACACCAACTCATACCTCTGAGGTTGCGGCTGCTGCAACTGGGTTGACGTGGACTGCTACATTTCACCAACTGCGGCACTAGAGCCACCTTGCTACTGCTTCTGAGGCTCCCATCCGGTTCTTGAATACTATACAGGCTCGCCGCCGCCCAACTCTTCAGAAGTCTTTTCATATCTCTGATAACTCTGTGGCTACAGTTCCTCCTACTTCACGGCGCTACTTGCTGCAAAAGATGCCGGCTAGTACTATTGCTACTGCTATGAATAGTATGGTGACTGATATTGAGGGCGCGACCAGGTTGCAGAAGTTGGTACCTGCTGAGGAGTGAAAGCGGGCGTCTGCCAAGGTTGGTATTACTGCGGCAGTTAAGGACTTCCACCGGCGACACCAACACCTCCTAATCCAGCACCAACAGGAGAAGCAAGCTATTGCTGCGGAATCGTGTAAAGCGGCTGAGAGGTGGCAGCATATTCAGATACTCCATAGCCTTCTTTAGCTTGACCAGTAGTAGCCATAGAAGGCTTCTTGAACATCTTGCCCATGCCGCCTTGAACAGCCCCCGCCATCATCTGATATCCGCCGTGGAGTTTGGAAGGCTTCTTAGCCGATTGGTAGGTGCTATATTGAGGTTGAGGATAACTCGTAGGAATGTACTACTGAGGACCGCCACCAGCTGATAATGGTTGTTGTTATTGCTGCTGATATCCATACTAAGGTTGGGCAAAAGGCTGCTGTTGCTATTGTTACTGTGGCAAGTATGGAGTCGCGCCGCCCAGTGCTGCTGCTGATTAATACAACGGCCCTCCAGGTGTGGATCCATACTATCCATACTACTGACCATATTGTCCAGAGCTTGTCGGTTGATACAGCGGCTGTGTTGCATAAGGACTTCCATAAGTACCAGTGGTAGATGGCTGATAGGCATACGCTGGTTCCATCATGTACGGCTGCTACTGCTTATAAATGCCGCCTTTTCTAGCCTTTGACTATTGTTGTCCCATACTTCTTTAATTGGTCTTTATTAATCTCACTTTATTACTAGTATACTCCAATATTAAATCGACAAAGTATAAGTGATAGTCACTATAAATGTCGTCGAGATTAATGATAAAATTGAAATATGAACACTCTGCCATCATCTGACGCCGACTCCGTACTGACGTGTTGCATCGCAGCTATCCACGTCTAACTCATCCCATCGCAATTGACGCTGATATACCGTAAGTCTTTTTAATCCACAATACAAACTAAATTTTAATATAAGCTTAAATATTCAGAGGCAGAATTCATAAACGAATCAAAACAAATGTATAATCAAACCATTTCATTCAGTTCATAGTGGTGATGCTCACCATCAGTGCCATCAATGGATCCCCTCATCTTTGTACTAAATCCAAGCAAGTGAGCAAGCTTAGATCGGCCATAATGTAAAAAGAATGACAAGCTCCACATTAGAATGACAAACGCAGTAACTCCCACTATTATGACCCAATTCAGTCCCCGAGTGGGATCTACGAAGAAGTATGGATAGCCATAGCTAGTATACGCCCAAAAGTACGGAGAGAGGAACGAGTATATCAGATACAGAATAAGAAAAAACACCATGAACACAACCTATCCCCAATAGTACACAATACTGTTGCAGAGCATGAAATCCAAAAATACAAGCAAGAAATCAAATCCATGTACGCTTACAGACAGCCATCGTTCCTCATCAGTGGACGTTGACCAATTAAACGCCTTACTCAACAAGGCCCAATACACGATAGGCACGACTAGATGATATGTGAAAGTTATGGAATAAGCAATGGTACACACCACGTCTATCCACTTTGTTTTCTAATTTCGATACTTTTCAGGATTAAGGTGGTATCTGATAGACAACACGTTGGCCAGCCACAAGTACATGAAAAGCCCAAGATAACTGAGATGAGTAAAATACGCAAACCAATACGATTAGTTCCATTCAGAAATCAAACTATTAATAATGATTATAGTGGAATATATAGCCAGTATACTGCGTACAATTATCTACTTGTAATCCTTCAGAAAGTAAGACGTAGCAATACGTTCGCGATGAATGTAATCTACTCCCACTAACCAATTGAAGAATCTGTCCCAAGTGAAATGGCGCTCCCTAGGAGCAGAATGATGAATACCAGGTGGAATGCAGCAGAATATAGTTGGCAATGAGCACGTGGATTTGTAAACCTTCAGAGATCTATTATCGTACTAGTTTTACATTGTCTTTACGTGATACATATCCATCGAATTACTATCATCAGATTTAGGCGATTCTTCACTGTTAACTTTCGGATACTACTACTACTACTGCTGCTGCTGCTGTATCTTTAAATCATTCATATCACCAACAGCATCAGCACCAGCATCTTCATTGTGAGACAGCTGATGAAAACTAGAGCTTCTTGCATTCAAGCCAGGTTCATGCTCTGCATTATCGCTATCGTTGCCCATTACTCTACTCTATTAAAATGATGTAACGAATACACTTAATAAATTCGAGATTCAATATAATACCAGACGTTATCAAAAATCGATAAAAAACAAAATCTGATCTAGGTGGGAGTCACAATTAGCCCCTGACAAATCAGTCAGATATGTACTGTTGATGATGAACTGCAAATCGTCCGTCAGTTTCGGCTATCTGCGTGTGAATCTTCAAGTCAAGGGAGAGCTCTTCAGTCATTCAGTACTGTACAAGACAACAGAGTGAAAGTTTATGCTGAGATAAGGTGAAACGGAAACACGCGCGTTATCGCTTTAGAAACGAGTTCTGCATACTGTAGAAAGAAGTACTGTAACTGACGTATTATATACAACTGTTATTACGGTAGGGACTTCACATAAACAATTTAGGATACTTTTCAATTGCTGTCACCAAGTCTTGATTGTACAGTTTAAGATCTACACATTATAAGACGGTTGCATATATTACAAAAGTTCAATGTTGTAACTTGAGATTTATATAAATACCAAAGTTGTCAGAAAATGGAGTAATAACCATTTCCTGGACAGAGAAATCTGGCTTCACCTGCCCCAGTACTTCAATGATTGCATTATCCGAGCAGTTGTATGGATTCTGCAAATTTATCTTCATCTGGCCATTGTTTGCGTCTTCCAATTACAAACTGAGTTGTAAATTCTAATTGCTCATCACTCTACCAACTACTCTTACACGCTAGTTGACATAGTTGCGCACGTTAGCGGTGGTCACTCGTGGTGTTTTCTCCATTTCAAATGATAGCTTACTAAATTACAACAGTGAAAGGGAACAAGAGAGTTTCGCTGAATGAATTAGAAGACAGACGAAGGACCTCTGCAGGTTGTTTCACAAGTCTTACGCGTGTTTTAAAAAATCCAAAGATTCACTACTTAATCATGTACTGATGTTTTTCATTGCTAAATGTTCTCTATGTTGTACATAATTGGCAGACAACTCATGCCCAGTCACGACAAACTGACTAAGATTGATTGACACATCAGCGCGTGTTGATGTTAGTGATGAGTCTTTAGCGATACATCATTCGGCTTAAAAGCTCAAAGTCTTGCTTTACATTCTTAATTCTCAACATTCTGAATACTGAAATCAATCATAACTATTAAAAATGAAAGTCGTGTTGAATTTCCTAATCGGTGGGTGCGCAGCTTCATTCTTCAAGGATGGCTTTGACATGTTTGGGATGGAGCGAGATGAAGTCGACTTTTCAAGATTCTGCTCCTCTGGTGTCCTTGAGGTGAACTTTTGGCATCGAGAGCGTCAGCGTGAGTCTCTGTCTTTTGAGGAGTATGAAGATGAATAGCGTGAATTCTCAGCTGCAGTTGAAGATGACATCCAGGTGGAGACTTTATCCAGAATGGGTTTCAGCAAAGTGAAAAATGGTAATCGTTTCAAGATGGATTTGTATCCACTGAGTGATCTGGAGGATATTCCAGACTCTGATTTCAGTGCGCAAGGTCGTCGCCATCTGAGCCTTGCTCCTATGGTGGTCATTGGACACGAGAAGGACGTGTTCGTCCTGGAAGAAGGTGTGTTACAGCGCGGCAAGGGTGATCAAAGACGTCAGTTGGTCAAATGCACCAGATATCGACAAGAACCTCAGAAAAAGATTGAACTTGGCCGTTCACACCTTCACGGTTTAACTTTTGAAAATAATAGGCTTTGTTTGAAGTACAGCGACGTCCTGCCTCATCGCTCAAAGAACGACAAATGTCAAATCCGTGAGAGTGACCTCTACATGGACCCATTCACCAAGCATGTTATGGAAATGTCTGCTCTGGGACGCGTCTACTCTTGTGACTTTGCAATGTCTGCCGTATTCCATGAGTGGTCCTGGGACGTGTCTAATAAGCACGATTAAATGAAGTTACGCCTGCCACACGATGTGTCTGAACTGTGTCGTGAGGGAAATCTGGCAGATGAAAGTAATCGCCATCACGCCGTTGTTGTTTAAATGGCCCAGATGGTGTGATAAGGACCGCTGTATCATTGCTGGTATTGTCTCATTGCTTCTAAGACTTAATGATTGATTAATGTATGAATAAATATTTTGCATTTTACTATATTAATCGTAAAATGCTCTCTCTTCTGCTGTTATACTGAAAGTGTGGCAGTTGTCTGATATATCGTTTAGTGTTAAACCAAATAAGAAATGCAAATTATCGTGACTCAGTCTCTTCAGTAGTAAATAAACGGTGTTAGTAACTTTCACATCAAATTAGACTTTGTCTACTAATTTCTGAGACTCCGCCACAGAAGTTGATTACGTTGAAAACTTAGGCCTTATCTAAAGTTGCGCAGAACACCGAAACACATCATTTTTGCTTTTTGCCTTACACCTTGCAGAACGTTGTTAGCATACGAGACGCGCTTTAACTATGCTTCCATACACCTTTAATGCGTAAATATTGACTTTTTAATCTGCTCAGACTCTCAACAGAAACGGAGGTGTTTGGCATGCTTGTACTTCAGCAACATGTCACACCATTTTCTTCATGTTGGTAGTGATACGATTTTGACATTTCACGCTATGCTACCTCGCCATATTAGATATAAGTTTTCCCAAGCCTGTACCATCATTCCATCGCAACGCAGGAGGACGGCAGGCTGAATAGATAGCAGATTCGATTAATGTCGGTATTCCTGCAATTTTTAGTGGCAAACTAAATGAGCCAGACTCTGGAGCAATGGTAATCCAGCCCTTGGAAATTTCAGTATAATTGATGACCTTATCCTCAAAGTTTACAACAATCAACTCGTCAGCCGCCGACAGATTTAACTGAGCATTCATTGATTGTCACGTCTCTGACAGGCTTTCAAGTATGAAGGCGGTTGGAGTAGATAGCCAATACAGCTTAAAAGAACTGGCGCATGAGGCCTTGACCAAAGCGCAAATCAGGGATTTCACGGTCTTACTCTGACACCCAGATGACATAGCCATTGAGAAATCTACTGTCCTCGCAATGAATGTCAGTACATCTGGCCACGGAATCCATATTGATAAGACTCAACTCCTGATGTAACCAATGTGGCAACAGACCCCATGTTAACAGTGCTTGTCTTGGATTATTGGTGATTAAGTGGATCAGGACCATCACGCATGTATTTCAAACGCGGCTTATACAGAGAACATTTCTTGCTTGATATCCTTTAGTGATCAGTGCCACCGCATTTGCAGTCAGCGGAGGCTCAGCTCTTTTGATATTGACGGGTAGATTTGCATTTGTGCTCTTTAAAGAGGACTCAGTAACACACCACATTATCTAGGCGCACATAGTTGCACATTTACGCTGAAACAACTTGACGCGTTGCAAGATAGATCCAAGTAGTTTATATCAACCTAGTAAACTAAATATCGCAAATTAGATAAAAGGACTAACTGCACCATTTTTTACAAACCACAGTAGTTATTACATGGGGATTAAGGGAAGGAGGTAAAAATAGATCTCTCGGCAATCTCTATATGGCATTGTACGAATATTCATTCCATGAACCGATGGATTGAGGTGATGCTATTGCTTGCTTGAGCTCACTTCTTGTAAGCACCGGAGGTAGCTGGCTCAGCACCATTTCCATCTCCCATATGGCATCTGGCAGATTGTAAGCGTCCGGCAAGTATACAGAAATGTTAGCTCTGCTTATCATCATTTATCAATTCAGATTATAATATGGCCTAAATTCTTCATGTTGCCACCTTTGAGAGTCATGAGAAACGAGAGCTTATACATCTTACTATAAAGAATTCTGGGAGGCTTTGACTTGGCGCTCCAGCTGTTTGAATGATTCCAAAGCAAAGTCCATAATTGGCTAGTCCAGCTTCAACCTGCGAACGAATGGCGGGTAAACTAACTCTTTCCCAATGTCTGATGGTAATGCCACCTTGTGCAACTTCAATGCTGCTTAGTATTGTTCACTTTCCTTCCACCGTACTTTTCAGCTATCTCCGTGCTGCTTCATTATTAGTCTGGATTACCTCAGCGTTTTTACAGTCGAAAACAACAAGTTACTAGACAACGCTCTTTGACGCCGTCTGTTTACGTGGGCTGCTCGTACAAACAGTACCTGCAGAGACACGGGAACTCTTTTTCCAGATGATACTTTATTTAAATGCTTGAATTTACTTACTACACCAGAAAACCGCGGCGGCTGCGACGCGGAATCGTAGATCGGCCGGAAACAATTGCCTCAATCTTCGGAACACGCGTCCACGTCACGCCATACAAACATCAATAAAGCAACCTCTCTAATCAGTCAAATTACTCAATTTAGGTGATTAGACTTTCCACGATTAGAATAAGTTGTACAGTATGACTTTAACAATTGTAAGTGAGCGTCGCTAAGATGTAGGCTTTAAAATCACTGTAAATCTATTCATTCAAATTCAAAACATCAAAGCCAGGAGAGCAACTAGAGACATTGAGGCCCATGCAGCTAGCAGGTGACGTTAAGCACTGCTCGTCACACTGTTTGGTCCTTATACACCATTTCCACCGGATGTTGGCGGTGGGGATCCAGAGCCACCTCCGTTAACACCATTGCTCTTGCGATAAGCATCTGCTGACAGACACGCATCCAAGCGAACAATATTGTACTAGTAGTTCTTGATGTACTTGACAGTCTCCACAACGTTGGTAGCGTTGGAGTAGAACTGTGACAAGTCGTGATGCAAAGAGACATAACGGCCCAGACCCGGACCAACCTGACTAAACTGCTCACTGTATGCACCGATCATCTGCGACAGGCCAGTAGCTGGGTCCAAATTATAATCATTCGTATCAACGTTCCACTCGGTAACAATCATACCCAGGGTGTTGGCAATCTTGACGTGATTAGCATTATACTGACCAGCGGGCAGACGCAAATACTTTGGATAAGCCTGAATAACAGTAAACAACTTGTTAGATTCAGTCAACAGCGTGGCCTAGAATGCACTCTCAGACATTGCTGACGGATCCATTGTGGTCGGGAAGCGCAAACCAATCAAGTGACCATTTCTGTAAGCAGTTTGGATGTTAGTTACAGAAGCAACGTTGTCCAAGTACTTGGTCACGACGTGGAAAGTAACAGAAATGTTGACTTGAGCCAGAGCTTGCAAGACAGATGGAGTGAGAGGAGAGGGGCCTTCATCAAAAGTCAATGACACCAGACCAGCCTTGGTGCAATAGTTGGGTGCCAGAGCTTGACGTCTCATGCGATTGACAACTTCAGGATCATTGATCAGGAAGTAGCCAAACGCTATCAATGTAAACGCGACAGTTGCACGAAAGTAGTTGAACATTTGTATTTTACTTCACTACTACTAATACGACTACTAACTTGAAATTCGTTATCGTTAAGATGAAAAGAAGTTGTTCAAACCGGCAACTAAAGGCATTAAACTTTGCAATGCTCTTTTGTGATTGGTTGACAATCCCGCCGTAATATCTGCAATTAGTTGGCATTAGCGACCAAGTTGAGTAAAATGATACCCCGAGTTAATATAAAGGACTCATTATAGCTGTTCATAAAACATCATTCTCCATAGTCTGCCAGTTTAATCCCCCATCACAAGTTGAAAATCATCAAACTCCATGCTGGTGGCCATTACAGGAAGATTTCGTTTGTCAAACGCTCGGTACTCTTACGGCATCATCGTCTACCACAAATCCTTGACTGATCGACCATCTTTTGATACATGTTTGACTACACGTTAATTTACATAAAAAATCAGAACAAATGTTTTACAAAGACAGTATATAGATTACCAATAATTTTGCCAGAGAACGTTGTGTAGACCAAACGATGCGAACTTAACGCCTTGATCCATTGCATTTGAGCACATTTAATGACATGTCCATCTGATACAGTGTAAACGCACGTTCCATCATAAATACTCCAAACTACAATACCCATTCATGACATGTGAAAATACAGTACCGACATTTACAAAATAATTTACCTTTCAGAGTTTTATCCATGGACGTGCTAACCAAGAGTTAATCATTTGACACACTAAGGGAGATGACCGTATCGCAGTGTCCACAGAACGTCCGCAAGCACTTCATAGTATTCAAATCATACATCTAAATCACATTCCAAGATCCACCGACAAATGCAAACTTATCGCAGCATTCGAGACTGAATACTCCTTACTTCTACGCAAGAATATCAAACTACTTAACAATCTACATCAATTAAGAACTCTATAGTTATTCTGTCGCTTTCCCACTCCTCATAATGGACCATTTCACAACACGTCCATCGAATCCACAAGTAATAAATCGCGGACATCTCGCCATAATATCTCCATTCCCATCCAAAGTTTCATTGGATTCCGAATGACATCGAATAAATTATAAACAGCCCACACCATCTATATGTACCTTCTCCTTGTATGCCAGCTACTTACCGTGCAGACAAGAGTAAATTCCTACATCGCCATTACGAAAACCGGCAACTATTAGATTATCCATCACATCGAAAGCATATACCGCGCTAGGAATCTCTTAATCAGAAAATTGATTCTCTTGATCAACATTCCATACTCGTTCAAAGGGTGCACTGATTTCGAATTGTGTGGTTTTATCATCCAACTGCCAAAGACGTAACTTGCCACCGCGGCAAGTGGTGTAACAATACTCTCCATCCAATTTCAGGTGATGGATTACTTATCTATGAGCGGGATCAGTCTTGACTAGCTCCACCATTTTATGAGTCTCTTGAGTCTGCGATTATAGAAAAGCCTGCGCACCAGAGGATAATTTCACGACTGATGAACTTCGATGACGCGGACGAGGTAGACCAGCACGGCCACCAAGGCCCAGACTGCCTTCTCGCCGATGTTGAGATGATTATCTTTCATGAGATGACTGCTAAGAAGACTGTTACTAAAGCGATTACTATTATTAGAGAGGCATATGGGCAGACTTGGACTATTCATGACCCGGCTGAGGTGCTCTAACCAGAGTCTCATGTCCAATTTAAGTCATTCTGAACTGGCCTATCATCCACAACTTGTTTGCTTAATAATGCGCTGCGTAGATATTCTTCCACAGTAATCTTCCGCTACTCTCACTGCCTAATGCGCTGGCATCAATCTCTGAACTGCGAAAATCATTAGTAACATGTTTAGGAAGATAAGCTATCGAGTGCCAGCCTTAACTGACGCAGCGATCAAACCATAATGCATTATCATTTGCCAGCTGATGATAATTCAAAGATACTTGTGATAAAGCACAAAGAGATTTTTCATCCAAATGGTTGAGTATTAATCGAGTTAAACCAACAGGTAATAACGTGAGAATAGATGGCACTGGTGGTGATGGGTATTACAATCGCGCAGTCAGCTTTCTACCAGCGCCACTCGTCAACAAAGGTTAAGATTGCGTAGAGTTGGACGAATAAATATCAGTTATCTACCTCTGATCCAGCGAAACATCTTTAGATCGAGATAATGAATCAGCTTTAGTTCTATCTCTCCCTGCACCGGATCCAACAGTTCTACTCAGAGTTTTTCTAATCCTGTCTGATAGAGTTCTTTGCGACTAGTGAGCATCTCCTTCTTGCTACTGCTTGGGTTCTTCAATAGAATATTGACTATTCGAATTGATCAGATTACTAGTTGCAGCGGATTCATACTTAAGTGCATTAATGATACTATTGTTATCCTGAGTTAAGCGAGGCTTGATATGATTTTAACCTTCACGTTGACTATTCGACTTTTGAGATGATGTTACCGGCAACGGTGGAAGCGATTTATCTTTCAAATCTAAAGATCCTCTTCTGTCCATATTATCGACAATCTTTTAACTTGACATAATACTTGAAAATTACCAATTGTAAAGACGCAGGAATAGAAAGACAATGCCGAGTGAAACAGACGTAAAATTGTTTCAGCACTTGGAAATGAGCACTGGCCGCGTCAGATTTGAAACAACTTTATGAACAAAGACACAACAAAAATCGTCCTTGCAATTTTAATCGTAGATTGAGTGAGCGCGATCCGTGTGAATCGTTGAAGCGATGAACGATAAGCTTCGATTGGAAAATGCATCAAAACCACTCCCTTCCTTATCTGTAAATTGTTGAGGAAGAAATAACCCTTGAAAATATAAACTATCGATATCCGATTGATACAAAATGGCTGAAGCAGTGCACAGGCAGATGGAGTTTATGGTCCCAGAGATGAGGGAGTTCTAGGAAAAGGGCCTATTCAGTGAGGATGAAGTGTAGATGATTGTGTAGAAACGACGCGACTTTGAGTACTCCATCGCGAAAACTTCCGTTTCTAGACTGGATTTTCTGAATTATATCGAGTTTGAAATCAATCTGGAGAAGTTGAGATTGAAAAGAAAGTCGCGTCTCAATATCAAAGGGAAGAAGAGTCTCACGGATTACAGTATAATCACTCATGTGCAGCGATTATTTGAAAAAGCGTGTCTCCGATTTCCTCATGATATTTCAATGTGGCTATCATATATTGAATTTTGTAAATGGAGCAAAAGCTACCACGTACTGAGTCGTGCATTTGCTAAAGCTATTTAATTTAATCCTCGCTGCCATCTCGTGTGGATCGCTGCTGCAAAGCATGAATGGGATTACATGTCTAATATTACGGCTTGTCGAATTATATTCCTCAGAGCCTTGAGACTTTGTGCACACGAGTCTCTTCTTTGGTCAGAATACTTTCGCATGGAGTTGTTGTTCTATGTAAAGTTGTAGCAGAGAAAACGCGTCTTGTTCTCTACGGTTGATGTCGAGTTGTCATCTTCCAGTCAGCAGGTTGATAATCAAGCTCAGGGAGTAGACTTGAATCAACTTCCTGGTGGATAAGTATAATAATAGGAAACTGAGAATGAGGATGATGCCAGATATTTTAGCGGCGATCTATTCGAGATTATCATTAATAATGCCCACAATCAGGTTGTCGGAGATAAGCTCAAACTTTAGTAAAGTCTTCAAGATATAGTCGATTCTGTGGTGAATAAGTTTTAGTTTCTGCGCGATGATCCGGCTTTTATGAAGATCAATGCTTTGCTGTAACAGAAAATTAAAGAAAATGACAGCTGAAATAAATTAGCCTTTATTCTCCTCTACTGTGCAGGTGTTTTGTGTTGTGTTTCATTCGCTCTCTTTGAAGGACGCGTTCTCGCTTATATCGAGTTCCAAGAGCCGCGCGGCTAAAATTCGTTTCATCCCCGTTCATTTCAGTGTCAACTCTTGACTATTGTTGCTCAATCATTTATTACACACATCAGCTTTTGGTCCTTATATTTTACAAAATTAAATAAATTTTATATCGTTGAATTAGTGGAATGCCTGACCTGGATTTTATGTCTCTTCCGCAAGAGGCCTAGGATGAGTTTAATATTTTGGGTAAGTTGCAACTGCCTGGCCTTAATTAATTCCATTTTCATTTCATTATTACAGAGTGTAGAGGTGGAACTGGCTGAGGGAGACATTACATAGAAAGGTTATGAAAAGAAAAAGTAGTCATTGATAAGTAAATATGGTTTGGACTCTGTGAAATCGGATCAGAGTCCTTCTCTGGGTGATAGAAGAATGTCATCAATCCTGGAATTGAAGGCTGGAAGCTTGGCCAGTGTCGAACATGTGATGAAAGCATTTGAAACTTCGATAACACCTCCACCTGCTATCACTAATACTTAGGCTAAGATGGTTAAAGATGACTCTCAAGCACGTATTGGGGAGTAGCCATTGCAATAGAACACTGTTCCGGAGAAGCCTGCCAAGTTGAAGAAGAAGCAGTTTAATGATAAAACATTGATGGTTAGAAGTTTACTGCCTAAATAATCAGTTACTGGTAATTATAATACTGAAGAATAGCTTGAATGGCCTCAGAGAAGAGCTAAACTTCCAGAAAGTATGCAGAAGCATTAAGATGATTCTGAGGATATGAATCTACAGTAGATGCAAAGCTCTCTTTCTCAAATATATTCTCGGCCTACTGCATATAATATCTTTGGAGGTAGCTCTTATTCGCTCAAGTCTGTCTAGTCTTTTAGCGCTCCTGAAACTCCCACTAATGGTGAAACTCAGTAGAGTCTATCGGTAAAATTGCCCACTCCATCTCCGCTGGCATCTAAAGGTGGTAGTATTGTATCATCCTCATCTCATCATTCTCTAGATGCTGATCAGCGTTCACCGTCGATCTCATCCATCGAGTAGTTGGATAAAGCTGCTCCCGGGAGCTCTCATGGTGATTTATTGGTCCAGTTTGTAAATAAACCAGAAGTCTAGCATCGAAAGTTTGATCAGTTTGGAACCATTAGTCGTAAGTTGGTCAACATTATGGCGAATAAAGCTCCAAAGTAACAAGTTTAAAAGTAGAGATTATAGCCTCTATCTTAGCCTGCGTCTCCGGTTGATGCATCATCGTTCGTTGACAGGAAAGTTGCTGTAAAGAGTAAGGATGCTAACATTGATCAAGATCTGTCATCTTTTAAAAGTTTGGCTCAGATATTGAGGGCGAGATCAATGTCAGATGGTAAGTAGGTTGCATTTGCTTACGTTGATCACAAAGGCAAAGAGCATAATCAGCTCACGTTTGAAAAGCTTTATGGTCGTGTGTTGAAAGTTGCAAGTGTGCTTACGGAAAAGTATTAGTTAAAGAGGCAGGAGAAGGTTGCCCTGCTTTTCCGAAAAGGTGAGTTAGCAGAGTTTGTAGTGTCCATGGCAGCTTGTTCAGCAATAAATGTCGTGGCAGTGCCTATTGTGTCTAATCCGTATTCCGACCAAGTGGTTGAGCTCTTGTCTATAATGAAAGAGAATGATTGCAAAGTCATGTTAACCACCGACTCTGATTATCGTATATTGTCAAAAGAACTTGCACATAGGAAGCTGAAATTTCCTAGTAGTATGTATGTAATGAAGACCAACGAATATGGTAGTATTACTGGCAAGAAGGCCTAGTAGTTTATTATCGACCTGCCTTAATAGGATGATATATTCTACATTGAGTATGGTGTATCCGCCTTTGGTAATTTGAATGGAGTATTGATTCCTCATAAGACTATAATGTGGTAGACTCTCATGCTAAAGGCATAGAATTAGTTACAGCCTAAGGATGTTTTCATCAACTATCTTGATTATCGTCAAGGTCCTGGAATGATTATGGGTATATTTCTACCCGTATTTTGTGGCTCTGCTTCTTTTTCAGTGTCAGCGTCCCTGGATGAAACCAGTGAACTGCTTTTGATGTAGCTTTGCAAGAAGCATCATGGAACTGTAGTCTTGTGTAATAGTGTTTATTTAGAGCATCTTTTGGTATTACTGGACAGTTAGACTGCTGATAAACTAAAGAGAATTTCAAAGGCCGACCTGGCGAAGTCGTTAAACTCTGTTAAATTGATGGCTATCTGCGACCCTTCTCCATATGTTAGGCCAAATGTCAATCTGTAAAAGAATGCTGTTAAAGCATTTGGATAATTTTAATTTCCAAAGGACGCAAACTTGACGCCTGTGAGTTCTATTAGTGAAATCGGAGGCTTAGTGGTGGCAATGAAAACTGTTGAGGATAAGAGTGTGGATTCTACTCCTCTTGGTATTGCTTTGAGTAGTCTTGATTTCGATATTATCAAATAGTATGATGGATCTGACTGCATTAAAGTTGTTGACTCTGGATGTATTCTGCCCGGTTTGCGGTGTGCCATAGTCGATACGTCGGAAGATTACAACAAAGTGGTGTCAGAAATGCGAGTGGGAGAGCTGTGGGTCAGCGGTGATAGTCTGCCGTATGCATTTTATAAGAACTCTGTCGCTACAACTCACACATTTAATGCCCAAATGGCTTTGTCGGGTGCAGAAGGCAATTTTACTCGTACAGGTTTGTATGGTTTTATGAAAGATGGTAAATTCTACAGTATCGGATGTGTTGGTGAAAGAATGGAACTTATGGATTCGGATGGAGCGCCTCGTCATCATTATAGTTTTGATATAAATTAGGCAGTGGTGAAGAGTTTTGGAGTTGTTGAATAATGTGTATCATTTCCTATTTATTTAAATGATGAAGAGCTGTGTGTTATCGTGTGTGAAGTCTCCCCTCATACTGGTAAGATCGAACTGTAAAATTATGGTACAAAGATTGCTGACTTTTTGCGATAGTAATGTAATATCAATGTTTATCTGGTTGTCTTTTGTGCGTAAAAGTCACTCCCTTGCAATGTTGATAAGAGTGTTAATGTTCATCAGACTCGTAAGATGATCGATGTTGGTCTGCTTGATATCATTGTATTTCATTTGAATCTGGAGAATTCCGTTTAGCGTTTACCAAAGTTTTTAGGCTAATTTGGTGATGACGATGATGAAGATTAGCTTGCGATAGAGGTGGATAATCCTCAATTACGACTTGGCAAAGTAATGCAAAGTCGATTTTCCAGTTGCACTTAGTATCAAGTTTGCGATGGCAATGCGGCCGGCAGTATTGGAAAAGGGAAAGGCACATTGGACGTTGAAAGTGGACAAGATTTATTGGAATTTGAGTCTATTTCGAGGCTCTTGATTTGGCGCATTGAAAAGTAGCCCAAGTCTATAGCTTTCCAACTTGTCGATCATAAAGGAAAAGAAGTCAAATCTATTACGTACAGTACCCCTCTCAACTCACCGCCGCCTTTCTGGGAAAACAAACAATGAAAAAGCGGCGGTGAGTCAACTCACCGCCGGACATAATTATTAACCAATTTTTTCACTATTACGGCTCAAAATGTGATAAATCATTAATTAAACATTATTCTACCGCTTTGATGTATTCGAGACCATGAGTATTTTCAGTTTGCGCAAAATACTCCCTATATTTTGTCAGGCCACGCAGCAAGGTGTTTGGATCAGCTATACGTATTGTCTCTTGATGAGCCTCATTTTCAACGTCCATCTCATCAATCGGGAGATCCGTTATATCTTACTAATCATTTACGTCAATAAACATACCAGACAGAGACTCTTGGCCGTCACTTTAAGTTAAAGGCTCTTCAGGGGCATTCAAGAGCGCTTCACAGATGGGAATCTTTAAAGTGGAGTGAAAGCACTTCGCAATAGTTGACTGTGAAATCGCAAAGTAGCTTTCCACAATCCATGGGACGACCCTAGAGACTGTAATCATTTTTTTATCAAAAGTCTGATCTAGCATTAGAGGGTACGAGAAATCTTACAATGATTTGATATATCTACTTTTGAAGGTAGATATAATTCCAGCATCTAACGGTTACGTCTTACTAGTGGTTCCCGGTGGGAGGAATATCAGTATCAAGTTCTTTAATGTCGCCATATCCTCTTCAGAAAGGATGTGTCCAGAGAAATTATCAAGTAGTAACACGGACTATTGCTCAAGCCTTGCATCAAAATCCTTAACAAGCTCCGTGAATATATCCCGTGTCATCCACGCTTTACTGTTGCTATAATACTTAACGCCAAGCTCTCGCCAAAAGTCAGCACTAGTGCCTTGAGGACATTTAGACTTGCCAATAATGACAACATCTCTATCGCTGCCATCTGCATTAGTTGTGAAAAGAATAGTGAGACGAAGCTTATCAACCTTAGCTCCTGCACCATCATCGCCTTCTCCAGCCATAGTATAGCTGCCGAATTAACGATAAAATAGGCCAGTCTCATCCCAATTATATATTCGCTCCGGAGGAATCTGCAATCTCTCTAAATCATCCAAAATAGGCTGTAGAAGAGCTTCATAGTCCTCTTTGATGGAAGCTCGTTCACCATTTATTCGAACCCATCGATAGCCATTCCGCTTTTTAAATCCTCTAAGCCAAGTGTCACTGAACTTGGCATCTGCATACCGATTCTTAAAGTCTTATGGAACATTAGGATCAGCTAGCAGTTTAGAAAGTAACGAGTGAGCACGGATCTACACCTACGGTCCAGAGATTGGAGCACCATAAGAACGTATAACAGAGCAGTATTCCACAAGCTGTTCTTCTATCTCAAAATACTTTGCTTTTTATGTCTTTTTAACTTCTGAATACTTGACATTTTCAGGCGTGTCAGTCGGGTTCTGCTTCACCTGCTACTTGTAATCGCGATACTTCCGTTCAGAAATGCCAAATTAACACATGATGTCGGATTGAGAAGATCCCTAGCGAATAGCTTTACGAACCTTACTTTAGTCGGCTTCTGATAAATATATTTTAGCTTTCTTTACTGGCGGTTTAGGAGTTTCCATTGCTATGCGTTGCTAGGGATGAGATGGCGGTGAGTTGTGATTCTGGCTAAGGGGGCAGAGAAATTAATAACGAAATAAAAAAAATTGACTTCGTTTTCACAATCTCCAGACTCGATTACATATATTTTTGAGTCTATTCGTTTTTTTTAGGAGTTTGGCGGTCAGTCGAGCGGCGGTGAGTTGAGAGGGGTACTGTACTAGAAGATTAGTGAGAAAGTTGCTAGAATAGCAGCACTTTTCGAGAAGAAGAACTTTAACGGAGATACTAAACTTTTGCTTTTTTATTAGCCTGGATTGGATTTTGCCGTAGCTCTACACGCTTGTCTCTATTATGGAGTTGTTCCAGTTGTTATTACTGTGCCTGCGCAAGTTGATCGATTATTACAAATTGTTCCTTTGATTATTGATGTTCTTAAATCGTATAACGTTGCAGGTATTCTCTCTAATGATGAAGGTATTGATACGATTAAAAGTCGTGCGTTCTAATAATGCCTGAAATCTAACTTTGGTAGTCTGGGAGAGAAGGATTCTTTTCAGTTGCCAGAGCTCATCAATACTTCATAATGCCCAAAAGTTCTCAAGACTATGGATGCTGCGTATCATCGCAACGCTGCCTATGCGTTATCTGAAAAGCAGTTTGCTCTACTTCATATCTAGATTGTAGATGATACGTCGTACAATGCAACAGGGCTTAGTCACGATACCATTATGGCTTAATGTACTATACTGAAAGAGTTTCTTAATCTCAAGGCTAATGAAGTCATTTGCTGTTCCACAGAGTTGAACGATACTCTGAGTTTCCTGTACAGTTCTCTTGCAGGTATTTACGTTGGTTACGTGACTTCTTACTATCCGCTAAAGGACTTTGCATAGAATCCGTAGTCCTGGCTTGAGCTGTAGCATAAAGTGTCATCTACTAATGCATTTCTTACTCAACCAATGTTGAGGAAGCTGCAGAAATCGTGCATCTAAGTCAAATTGAATACTAAACCAGTTGAGATGTACAATCTACGTAACATCCAGACTATACTGAACGATCGCGCTCCTTTGACCTCCAATTCACAGTCATCCCAGAGTCTGAGACCTTTTGAGCTTGATATGGATGCTGTCGCCTCTACTCTAGTGGATTGCGTCAATCCCTTCCTGGCAAGTAGAAGTTTTATCAATGCCGATCAGCATTAACTTTATTTGAGAATGAAGTCGTTGGCAGATGGGAGATTGGAGTTTGGTGAACATGGAGAATATGATTGCATCTAACTCATGGATGTTGGAAGAGTGTTGCCGTGCTCTGCTGTAGCTGTATGCACTATTGGCACACTGGAATTATGCTTGCCCGGTACGTTTGGCGAAGTTTATATCCAGAGTCCCGCGAATGCTGATGTTGTTTATAAACATTATCAGCTGGATAGTGGCGAGTCTAAAGACACTCTTCATTCCGATGTAACATTGAATCTTCCCAGTCAGTTTGGTTTGGAGGGGGAGGGGTTCATGAACACTGGCTTCATTGGTTTTCTGCAGCCTGCATCTATTCCCTGTTTCAAGACTTCGGCTATCACTTTAATCGACAGTCATGTGTTGGTGATCATTGGACGAGCTGATGATATGATTGCTCTAGATGTCATTGATCATGGCAGGTAGGCTACTCGGTATTACTTTCCCCGTGATTTGGAACTGTCTGTGGAAAGAAGTCATCACTGCATCAAACAAGCTGTTGTAATATCTAGTCAATTCCTTTCTAAGCCTGTAATTGTGGTTGAACTGGAGAATGCGGACAAATATGGCCCTGGATGTGTACCTGTTATTGTTAACGCGTTGCTTGATGACTTCTAGTTGGTACCTAGTAAGATTGTCTTCGTCGCCGTTGACTCCATACCCAAGAATCGCAACGGATCAGACAAGGATCGTAATAAAGTAAAAGAACTTTTCGAATCTGGTGGACTAGTTTATCACTCCACCCACACTATAACTAATGAATGATGATATTTTCACTGAAATTATATTGATTTATTTTTTGTAAAAACTTAATTTAATTCTCTTCACTTTGAGTGTTACTTATCGACAAGAGGCCTGACTGTCACCGTGAAGATAAAATATTCCAACGCGATCCTTCGATTTCGATCAGTTTTCATGAGATTTTGCTCTTTCAACACAGCGCGGCCTCCTTTTAAACAAACCCCACTCTCTAATCATTAGAAGCTGTCGATTATTTTAAAAGATCTAATTTACTCTCTGAATAAAGTATAGAAATTTGCGAACAATTTTACTGATGACTAGAATGCCTAAAGAAACTAAATTATATGACTTGCTGGAGGTGAAGCCGGATGCCTCTGATGCAGACTTGAAGAAGAGCTACAGAAAATTGGCACTGCGTTATCATCCAGACAAAAATCCAGATGCTGGAGATTAATTCAAAGAGATCAGTCATGCGTATGAAGTGCTCTCTGACCCGCAGAAGCGTGAGATTTATGACCGCTACGGTGAAGAGGGACTGAATGGACAGGGCGGCATGGGTGGTGGGATGAATGCCGAGGATTTGTTCTCCAACATCTTTGGCGGAAGTTTCTTTGGCGGCGCGGGCAGAGGAGGCCGATCAAGCGGGCCGAAACGCGGCAAAGACATGATCCATCAGTTGCGCGTCTCTCTGGAGGATCTGTACAAGGGAAAGACTGCCAAGTTGGCCTTGTAGAAGAATGTCTTGTGCTCCGACTGTAACGGCAGAGGTGGCAAGGAGGGCGCCGTCTCCGATTGTGGTGGTTGTCGCGGCACTGGTGTCAAGGTGACTCTTCGCCAGTTTGGTCCTATGGTTTAGCAGATGCAACAAGTGTGTAATGAGTGTAATGGTGAGGGATAGGTGATCAAGGAGAAGGATAGGTGTAAGACTTGTGCTGGTAAAAAGATTCGCGGCGACAAGAAGGTGCTTGAAGTACATATTGAACGCGGTATGAAGGATGGCCAGAAGATTGTATTCAACGGTGAAGGTGATCAGCAGCCAGGTGTTCAGCCAGGTGATGTTGTTATTGTACTTGATGAGAAGGAGCATCCAAAGTTTTCTAGAAAGAATGATGATTTAATTTATAAAGCTGAGATTGATCTTCTCACTGCTCTGGCTGGTGGCAAGATGGCTATTGAGCATTTGGATGGCCACATTGCTCTAGTCACTATCGTACCTGGAGAAGTTATCAAGCCTGGAGATTTGAAGACTATTCCTGGTGAGGGAATGCCGATTTACAAGCGTTCATAAGATTATGGTGATCTATATATCTAGTTTGACATCAAGTTCCCTGCTCCGAACTCTTTGACTCCTGCACAGCTCAAATCATTGGAGAAGATACTTCCAGCACGTCCTGCTCTTCCGGATTTGACTTCTAAAGATGTAGATGAATACGTGCTCAGTAATGTTCAGAATGGAAAGAAATTTGGTGGAAGTGGAAGTCGCGGTGGTGCCTATGCTAATAGTGATGATATGGATGAAGATCACGATCACGGTCCACAAGTTTAGTGTGCATAACAGTGATCTTCCGCTTCTCTGCTCTTCGATCGAAAGCATCGTAAATACACTTAAAATTATCATAGTATCTCCGTTTATTTATAGTCTCTTTTATTCGATCATTAGAAGTTCACACAGCCCTATAGAATACTACTTGATGAGTCATCTGGCAGTGTTGATTTTTCACGGGCGCAAACGTGTGAAAGTTCGACCAGATTGATTTTTGTTAAGTCTTGACGCTTAAAATTTAAACTTTGCACCGCACCAGCTGTAATAGTTTAAATATGGCTGCAACGACAATTAAGGCCACTCGCGGCAGTAATAGAAGTCAGTCCTTGTGGTGGGTCAACGGAGCGTTCATAGTGTTTGTTCATCTGGTGTCCCTGGTCGGAGTTTACATGTACCCGCCATCTACGGTCCACCGCTCCACTTTATGGCTCACTTATGCTGTATGGTAGATTGCCACGCTTGGAATTACTATGGGCTACCATAGACTCTGGTCTCATAAAGCGTACAAGGCGTCAACTCCGCTCAAGTTAGTACTAGCTTTTGCAGGAACTCTTGGCTTCCAGGGTAGTATCAGATGGTGGGTGATGCGTCATCGTTTACATCATCGCTACACGGACACTGAGAACGATCCGTACAACGCTAAAAGAGGATTTTGGTTCTCTCATATTACTTGGACTTTCCAGAATCCTCAGTATCAGTTGGCAAAGATGGTTGATATGTCGGATCTTGACTCGGATGCGATTGTCGTTTTTTAACATCGTTACTATGTACCTCTTGCTCTGACGTGCGGAATTGCGTTACCTACCGTGTTAGCAGGTTCGCTGTGGGGCGATTATTTTGGTGGATTCCTTTATGCTGGATATGTATCGCGTCTTTTGATATGGCATGCGACATTTTGCATCAATAGCTTTGCCCACATGCTAGGTGACCAGCCGTTCTCGCACGACAATACTTCGCGCGGTAATCTTCTGCTCGCTTTTGTCACCAATGGAGAGGCGCACCACAACTTTCATCATGAATTTCCGCAAGACTACCGGAATGGCATAAACTGGTTTGACTGGGATCCAACTAAATGGCTTATTGCCGGATTAAGCATACTGCCATTGGGTATCGGTGGAGCGTATGATCTGAAACAGACTCCTGATCGGATGATTCAACTCGCCAGAACGGTCACGATGGACAAGGATATGCTGGGCAAGACTGAAGAGGAAATATTTGACGATGCAAAGCTCCCTCTGGTGTCAAAGGCTAGCATTAAGAACAGAGAATGCATTTCCAATTGCACATAGTGGATAGTCATTGATCAGTGCGTAGTTGATGTTTCTGAAATTGTAAAACTTCATCCTGGCGGTGAGACGTTGATTGAGAAATTCATGTTCCAAGACGCGACTTCAGCTTTCTATGGCGGCAGATTTAACATTCACACTCAGAATGCTCGCAACTGGATGAAGACGTCCAGGATTGCTAAAATTGCTACTGATTCTGAATGATAATTTTTGAATTGAAATTCAATTTTGAACAGTGCAAGTTTTCATAAAGTTTTATAATGTTATAAATAAGGAGCGAAAATGTGAGTGCTCTAATAGGATGGCAGCCATAGAAATAAAAGACAGAATCTCGGCTAGAGCACTCAAAATGGCAATCACTGTAGCCGCGTACTAAACGAAAACGTCTGTGGTGATCAACACTCATAAAGTCAGTGCGATCAACTACACACGCGGCATTCCACAATCATCTCTTAATGCAAAAGTATAAGTATTGAATTTCAACCATTTAAGTTCGCCTATAAAGTCGATGTATTTATATATATAAAATTCATGTATAGATAAATCACGCGACCAAGACACACGCACCTCCGGCAGCCTTAATCTTGAGCTCAGCCTATCTGCTGAAATATCTAGCCTTCACAACAAGAGGCACCTGAGGAAGCTTTCCATTGCCGAGAACCTTTCCATAGCCAGCTTTGAGCGTGTCAATGATTGGAACATTGCTGTCGCTTGGCTTTGCACCAGCGGACACGTACTTATCGCGAGCCTCAGCAGGGACCAGACTCCACAACTTATCCAGGTTGATTGTATCGCACCAGTACTGGTTGTTAGTCTTGTGGAAGTAACGCATACCAACCTTACCAAAGTAACCCGGGTGAAATTTATCCATGTTAGTACGCTCATGGTGCATACCACCAGCCAGACCACGACCGCCCGGATGCTTTCTGTGCTTACCCACACGACCATGGCCGGCGCTGACGTGTCCACGCTTCTTTCTGTTCTTTTTTAAATGAGTGACCATTTTTAATAATTGATTTATATATAATTTTTTGCTTAGGACAAATGGAAGACGCGTTGACGGCGATTAATTGATGGAACCTCAAAGAAAATTTTCAGCCTAAGGTTGGATCGTTCTCACTCGCGCTCTCTCGCGCGTGCTCTCAGTGAGAATTTAATCAGCCAGGTTTGAGTAGAGCTGATTTGTGAGATGCATGGATGATGCCTCTCAAAATAGTGAGAAAACTAGGAAAAGATCTCTTATAGAGAAAAAGCTCCCCGAAAAAGTAGTAAAATTGATCAAAAACGTTTCACAGCGTCATCAACCATATAATAGAATGAGACCATTAACTGAATAGGAAACACGATCTCTATTTGAGAAACTGGCCAAGTACATTGGAAAGAATATCGTGCACTTGATTGAGAGTAAAGATGGACAAGAGCCACACTGCTTCCGACTACATAAGGACAAGATTTACTATGTGCCACAGAATATCATGCTCAGAGCCACCAATGTCGGCAGGAAAGAACTGATGTCACTTGGTACTTGTATGGGAAAACTATCGCCAAAGACTGGTAAATTCAACATGCAGATCGGTGCTCTGTAAGTAATTGCTCCACACGCACTCCACCGAGTATGGCTCAAGGTGCAGGGTGAAATGCCATTTCTATATGGAAATCACGTGATAAAAGCACATTTATAAAAGATTACTAGCGGTGGAGGTAATGGTGGTGGTGCATCTGCAGAGATACCATAAGGATCTGGTGTTGTGATTTACGCTCATGATGGAGAAACTCCATTAGGATTCGGTGTCTTTGCCAAGTCGTCCATTGATTGTTAACGCGTCGATCCCACCGGTATTGTGGTCTTCCACCAAGCTGATGTTGGTGAATATCTACGTGAGGAGGAAACTCTGTTCTGAATTATAAATTTTACTTCATAATAATATTGATTTTTACTTTGGAATTTCATTGATGATCGATCTTGACCACTTCATTTTATCTATGAGTTATTTCGCTCAATTCAATACATCTGAGCTAAATATCATTCACCCATTACACACAAAAGATAACTTATAATAACAATTTATGGAAAGCGTTATTCAACTTGTGAGTTCCAATTTGTCAATAAGTTCGCTCCAGCTTGCCACTGCTAATCGTCTGAAAGAACTTGATGGAGATTGTCTGGGTGAACTAAAGTTATAATGTTAACCTATGGTATCGGAGAGTGTCGGCGAGATTGTACAGAATGCCAAGTAGAGTGCTCGTAATAGCTTCGAGCTGAGTCAGTAGTTACAAGCATTAGAATCTCAGCTTAAAGATCTTTAAATCGATTTGGAATGTATTGCTCAGATAAAATAAGAATTAGACTAGGTGTTACAATATGATTGTACCCCGATTGTGACTATGGTAAAAGAGTATGTTGGCAAGTACAGCGCCGATCTTGTATCACCTCCTTCGTCTGTTGTAATAGTAGATAATAATAATAGTAATAAGGTGGTGGAGCGATGTAAAGTGTCTAAAGCAGCGTTTTTGGTCATGGAAAGACTATTGTAAATAGAAGAGAGTCATAGTAGCACTGCCATGTTGGAATGGAGAGTTGCCATTGACGCGTTCTGCTTACTTATGCCACAATAGTTGAAGAAGTTGAAATTGTATGATTTACCTGCTGGTAAACTACAATTATACAATGATTTGCTTTGTATTACTCATAGTCTTCCACCTACTCTTTAACTGCATGATTATGAGGTGAAATTGCTCAATTAAGTTGTCAGCTTATGGGAAGATGTGGTATCAATGTAGCTGTAAGAATTCAACTCTGTCTTGATTGAATTATTCAGTGTACAAGATGTTGATATTACCAGAATGGATTAGGAAGAGGAGGTATTGATGGATGTTGAACGGGCGTTGAAGTAATAGTTGCATATGCTTAAATCCTTTTGCAGAGCTACCAAGTCCATTCTATCCCCATCCATGTACCTGTTGACTCTGAGCAAGATGATTAGCATTGTATCCGGGTCTGTGAATGAGCATATTGTGTAGCGTCTGCTTGAAGAGAATGGTGGTGACTTGACTTCTTCATAGTGTGAAGTATTACATTTCCTCTTACTGCTCCCGGATAATGATTAACAAGATTAGAATGATGCTTTAATGATGAGTAGTAGCAGCTTTGGATATTTGGACAAGTTGCAAAAGTTGGTACTAGATGAATTGTAGAATTTGTAAAGAGTTGAGCAGTCTTTATCTCTACTATCTGCGCCTAAATCCGGATCAATTGATGTCAATTAGTCATAATAATCCGGTGAAAGCAAAACTACTCTATAGATGCTCACAGTTGATGATATACTTCCTCATTAATTTTATAAGCTGAAAGAAATCGCGTCGATTCTAAACTGGTCCTTGTCCACGATTGAGTAACATTTCGATAATAATGCCAACCGTGAAAGTCATCTATAGCCGTAAGAACTTGTACAATGGATCCGCTCTATATTCTCAGATACTGACAAGAGAAGCAGACTAATAATCAAAATAGAAAAGTAACAATCAAGTGACAGTTATGTTAATAATGACCACTTGATTTGAATAGTACGTAACATGTGTGTATTTATTTAACAAAATGATCAGTAATTAAAGCTTTTACCATCAATTTTTCATCAGCATATATTGTACAGAGAGTAATCAAGGCTTAGTACTAAATTCATACTCTTCAATCTACTGGTACTACTAACTCTTTCTCCATCTGTTTCTATTTACAACTACAGCTATAATGGCAGCAGCTACTGAAGCTACCAGGACGAATGATAAGATTATTTACAAAGCTACTGGATTTGATCCTCCACCAGAAGTGACACCAGTATCTTTCAAGGAAGTGTTGTTATTCGATGCAGATTTTACTCCACAAAATGAATCACTAGGCAGTTATAAACCATCCTGCCATTAAAGCATCTCCAGCTCACCATCATAGCTAAACCATCCGGGTAATGTGTGATTTCGATTGTCCCATTTACTGAATCGTCTCAAGTAATCCAACACCACACCATTGGTCCATCCAAATCCATCTTGCACTACATACTCGCCACCTATACCAGGCACTCCGATCCGAGTGACATCGTACTTTTCATACATTCCAGGCATAGATGAATATGATGATGACGGTTGGGCATTCGATGAGTTTCCCTTACTATTATTAGAATATTGCGACTAACCAGAGGAAGGTGATGATAATAAGCCCAAGTCTCGCTTAACCAGAGTCTGGACGTATTCATCATGAGTGGGAACGTGCTTGCGCGGATTAGCCAGCCTCCATCCACAATACGTAGTATTTATCCACTGCTATACGATGAGAGGTACGTATTTCTGGGCCAACTGATTCGCTCGACCGGTAGTACTATTATTATTGACAACATCAGAAGAGGCAAAAGATGATGGTGGTAGATTTAACAAGCCTTCAGTCAGAATCCACACCAGGGGAGGCCATGCATTAGGCAGATCCCACTACTCGCCACTCTGCACCAGTGATGACGGTATACCACCAGGATATTTGAGGTAGTCTTGAAGTGCACGCTCGACAGACTTTTCAATAAGATCAACTTGCGCAGTGTCTGATTAATTGTACACTTATAGCCAGAGTGGGTAGAATACTGAGAGGTATTAGGAATATGGATACACTTTCTATGAGCCCGTGTTCAAGTCCAAATCGAAAAATTCGCCCGTCTGAGAGTTGAACATTTTCTCATTAATGTACCTACTCCTCTGCCTCAACTATTGCGAATAATACGAGCGATATTTATTCCACTTTCTAGAAGTGTCCGTTGCTTGAATCTAAGATCCAGTCTTGTTAGAGTACTAATACTGCTCAACCACAGAGTCCAGAGATTGGCCACGATGCAGATTATCCACAATGAATTAGTCATAAATCTTCTGACATTGCTCACCAGGTAACTATAACTCTAAGCATTCAAGTAATAAATGAAATCGAGCAAGATAACGTTCATTGGCAAGCATGATAGAATTCAAATCTATAGGAACGACAGACTATGGATTAGAAGAGGCAAGTTTGATATCCAATTTGTCATACATTGTCGAATCGAACCATCTAGAAGAGAAGTCCCATCCAGATTCAGCCACTGAGGCAATTGAAGAGTATAAACTGGATGATGATCGTATACCACTACTATTAATCTACTTCCACAGATGCAGATCCTCTTTATACGATTCCGGTCTAGGATCATAGTTACTAACATTATAGACATTGACATTGACTTTAGCAATACTATCAGTAGCAGACATGTTATGAGATCTATAATTCATCCACCACTGATACTCTTTATCTAACGCTTCAATCATCTCGCGTAGTAGCTAAATAGCTTAATCAAATTATAATCGCTTCATCTCATCCACAACCATGAGAGTAAGTAGAGGCGGCTAAGATCTATTAAGATAGTAGATCCTATTACCATTTGGTACAAAGCCATGCTGCAACACAAACTACTTCATATTCAGTAGAATTCCACGTCGCACCTGATCTCCCACTAAGAGCTGGTCCAGTCCAGCACGATGAGGCAATACCAGCCCTTTCAGCATCCAGAACGTGTCCCAGTAATACGCCTCTGTGAATCTACCGCCAGGCACCACGTAGGGATACTCTGTCTTTATCAGAGAATCGGTAATACATCGCCGCTCCCCATCAGATACCAGCTTGGGATGTCTCAACAGTAGGCGATACACTTTAAATAGGAATTTGGACCAGTCATGGAATGGCGATGATGCTGCAGGCAGAGCAGGTTCAACCATACTCTGCTCATCTTGGCTGCCATAATCAACGATGGAGAGAGCATGAGGAGCATACGATTCATGCGGAGGCTTGAAATACTTGTTGTACAATTCATGCAGAGTGGTGTTAGAGTCATCGCTGCTACCATTGCGCTGATAATACTCTTACAAAAGGATAGCATGAAACTGAGCAGGTTCAACCACCAAACAGCTATCCACAAACACCTTGGAATCTTTAAAGAGGCCACCAAAGATCTCCAAAATTGTTTAATTAGTGTAGATCGAATGCTAATCCATCTTCTTGAACAGAGCGATGCTATTTATATTAGTTATAATAACCACCAGAAAGTAGTAAATCACGTAAACGTATCAACGTTGAGTAACACCTTGTCAGTCAGGAGCAGGAAGAGATAGAAAAAAAGTTCCCGCGAGAAACGTCAATTCCGACGCGCATCTATCTGATCGTGGGAACAAAATGATGTTGTTGACTATTCATTCACCAGTTGAAATTGTACAGATCAAGGTAAAATTGATTAAACTCTCCATTGATGATTCTACATTATGAGTAAAGCAAATTTACATTTATATATTATCATCATCCATGTTCGCATTGATATACTAGCGGAACTTGGTCATAAAGGTAGATAGCTCTACTTAGATGCGGATTACCATGACTAAAGTGGATTGCAAAAGAACATCCTAAGATTGCCAATAACTCCAGCATCATGAGGATTATTTCCTGATCGGAAGACTTGCAACTAATATTCCAACGTTGTCATATTAATCGCTATGAAGTACAGCTAGAAAATCAAGAGCAGACCACACATTACCGCGAGCAGTATCATAAAGTAGAATTCAGCATAAAACGATCTGCTCACTTCCCCCGCGTAGACTCTAAAGAACTGCGAATACAACTATAGTAAAGTGATACATCCACCCACAAGACCAGCTAAGAAGTAGATAAAATATCGATGATTTTAAAGACCAATAGAATTGTATGTCCATGGACACCAGTGATCGAATCGCTGCACGCAACGGTGTGAATGATTATCATGGTACATTCGATCACTCTTCACAGCGAGACATTTTGTACAAACATTCCATTCATTATCCGCAGTTTCTATTAGATTTAATTAACCCACATTAGATGGAAGTTGACTGCAACCGGGATCAGTGACAGCAGTTCGATATAGAGACCAGGTGGTGAGCGCGAATAGCAGTGAGGGAACGCATACAATCCACAGAGCATATGTAAGTGATACTTCTGCATATATTGAAGAGACAATGTATACATATTAGACAAAGAGTACGGCCAGTTGAGATATGACAAAAGAAATGGATGCGTTAGTATTGGATAATACTTGCATTGACGGCAACTTGTAATACCACACATATAGCCATAGGGAGGCAAATATCAACATCCATATCACAGCATACAGTATGAATACATTAACCTTGTCTATAAGCAATATAAGTATCAGAGTAAGCGCAACAGGGATGGCGAATGAGACTAACTTGTTGCCAGGATAACTTTGATCGATAGCCTTGAGATTATAAGGAGCTGAAGCATCACGGAGACTCTCAGCCGCAGACATTGATCTACCTTATTCTTCTATACTTACATGTTAATAATCACTCTGTGTGTATCCCCGCGAATCCTAGATATTCGATGTTACAAGGTGCCTTACTATAGGAGGAACTTGATGTGGATTGATCGGCAGAGATTATTAGTGCATAGCCTGTAGTAAAACCAAAAGAATCGGAATGTTATCATATGCCATATCCAATGCAGTCTTGTCAAAAATATCCTTTCGCTGTAGATCAATAGCACCAACTTATCTCACAAGAAACTTGACAGCATGAAAACTCTTATTATTCACAGCGAAATGAAGCGGTGTAATATCAGAGTCGGTATTCAATAGCAGGTGCATCTAAGATTAATCAATTCTAGTGCAGCAGTCTGTAAGCATTTTCATAATCAAGACATTGTTATTGTGCGCTGCATAGTGCATCGCTGAGCATTAATGTTCGTCTTTATGCAGAAGAATGTCCATCTAATCGATATTTGCAATATATTATCGCACATCTTCAGCATTATTCTTCTTTACTAAATCTATAACTTCCATCTCTAAATATCACAGTTAATAAATGATTAATCGGAGTACGCACTGATCAAATAATGCGTAATAGACAAGTCTCTTTAAAGATCGAAAAAGGGAAAGTTATGAGCCATCGCTTTAACGGTTGAACTTTATGAACATACACTGTTGACTATTTACTTTGAATCTGGTTAGAACTATTACCGAAAGTTCAATTTTACTTAAATACGGCGCATTTGTTCAACAAGTAAACCTGATATCGCACTACAAATTGAGACTTGTAAGAGGATTCCTATTCAATGAGAGGGGAAAATCATGTAAAGAAACTGAAAACCAAGTCATAGAGGACCAACTCACAATTTAGCCTATTCGCTGCGAAGTAGCCATTACGTATATGGTACCCATAGAGCCTCCTTGTTTGTGTCATAAAAGAAGCCCATATGATCTACGCGTTTCAACCCGACATCAGCGGGAGTCAAGTATCGTAACCGAGGCTTTCTACCTGGCTCGTCACTGAATAAGTCCACCCAGGATTTAAATGCTTCGTAATGGCACAGATGATCATCGGAGAAGCACAGACTGAGACTTTCAACTCGAAATGCCTTGTATGCAGCATTAATCTCCGCATCCACTGTGCAATACTCTTTAAAGCGAGACCATCTTGACCAATCATATCCTATACCGCTAGGGAGATCGTCACATAAGTTAATTTTACTCGCTGGGAAATAGCCGAGTAGTTTGGTAGTCGCTGCGACATAATATGGAAATGCCAATAATGACATTCTAGATCGAGCATATCGCCAGTGTGCAGAGTTGGCGCCCACAAATAGGACACGGCGAACTCTGTTAATATACGGATTCATTGGAGTAATGTGGCAACCTACAGAGTGGCAAACCATATAAAGAGGTGTTGACGGATATCGGTCAATTAAGAACTTGGTGACCGCTCCTTAATCTATGACAGCCCACGACGTTCTGATGTCAGCATGGATTGTAGTAAGCCCATTATCCGGTATAGAATCTCCCACGCCGCGATAATCATATATGAGTACAGCGCAGCCTTACTCCATCAGATACTAAGCATATCGTCGGTAAAATTATCGCTTAACTCCAGTCGCAGATTAAATCAGTACCACTGCTTTCGGTGCATCATCGGGTTCAAACAGTGTCGCCGATACAGGGAATCCGTCAGCATCAATCGTAAGATGTTTCATTGAGCTATTTTACAGTAAACTATGAACTACTCAACAATATATTTGAAACGAAGTCGAAATTTATATGAAGGATATGATAAATTAAGCAGTGACAAAGCAGTTGTTGGTAGGAACGATTGAAACTGATGAAGAAATTTCGTAAGCAAGACGCGCTTCAGCTTGTGCTGCATCGAGGCGTGATAATCGTTTAGGTCGCTAAGCTTAACGAAGGCGAATCGACAAACCGAAGAAAATTGCTCAAATTCAGTCAAACAATTTAAGCCGCGTTCTTTAGACGGTTCTCTTCTCTTTCAATAAGATCCATCCTTTGTGGTGAAAAATCATGAAATGATTTGATGTACTAGTTCAGAAATTATACGCGCCTCTCATCTTTGTGAGAGTTGAGCGCGATAATATGCTGAAAGGAGCAGCCACCTTGTTACATTTGGCTCCCAAGAATCATGATCATGGCCGTGAGATTCAGTACTTACCTATTAGGTGTTGAATCTCATGTGAGTATCGTTGATCTCATCTTTAGTTATGTGGATGAGGTTGTTTTTATAAAGATTGATATGATGATTTGAATGGTATATAGATCTCTGATCGACAATGACGAGATTACCGACGTGGAGTCGCTGCTCCACAATGGAAAGCCAGAGAAATCTGATCTACTCTTTTCAAAATTTCTAT
The DNA here is from genome assembly GCA_023515745.1 of Amoeboaphelidium protococcarum. Taxonomy (NCBI): domain Eukaryota; kingdom Fungi; phylum Aphelidiomycota; class Aphelidea; genus Amoeboaphelidium; species Amoeboaphelidium protococcarum. The sequence continues at coordinate 1,093,568 of JALECJ010000255.1, read as the reverse complement.
TACATTTCCTCCCTTTTTAGTTGATTAATACAATGCGTACATTTAACCATTTTCAGGTTCGTTTTCAGCTTAAGAAACTCCCGTTTATCCATACTATAGTAATGAAAGTTGGATTTCTTGGCCCGCGGGGTACATACTCTTAGCAAGCTGCGTTGGAGCTATTTAGAGACAGATAGGATGTATAGTTTGAAGAGGCTCAGTCTATTTAGGACGTGTTTCGACTGGTGCTTTACGGCGAAGTTGATCAAGGCGTAGTTCCGTATTACAACTCTCAGATTGGTGACATTGAAATAACAAAGAGACTACTGGAGTAATTTAAAGATGAATTGGTTATTAATGGTAGCAAAGTGACGATTGCCATAAATCATTGTTTATTGAGCCAGCATAAAGATGCTACTGAAGTCACCTCAGTCTACTCTCATCCAGAAGCTTTTAAGTAGTGTCGTAGATTTCTGGCGTCGCATTCCGAATGGAACGTTGTTGAATGCTCAAGCACTGCTCAGGCTGCTCTCAAAGTCAGCGAGACGCGTAACTCTGCTGCGATATGCAATAAAATATGTTTGGACATTTATCCATCGCTTTAGCTGATTATTGAAGGCATTCAAGATGATGACAATAACAAAACCACGTTTATAATTATTTCAAAGCAAATTATTGGAAGCACATGAAATATGTAATATATACAGAATGTTTTTAATATCATCTCATCTCAGTCTTACGCTTTGCTTAAAAAAATCTAGTTAGAGTGATCATTGATTCACCAAAAGTCTCTAGTCGATGCATGTTCGTCGTCATCCAGTGAGGCAACTTTTTAACAATCTTATCGTTATCATACCTTTAATCAACCAGGACTATGGCAGCATAATCATTTTTATGCCTAATGGCTCTCCCTATTGACTAATTGACAGCTTTCATACACAAATTCTCATAATACTCTTTGCCACTGATGCCTAGAGGATTGGAACGCTTTTGATCATCCAAGTATGCCATTTTGACTTGAATTTCCACACTAGCAATAGAGGGATACGGTAATCCAACCATCAGAACACAACGACATAGTTCATCCTTGAAATTGATGCCTTCCGACATTTTGCCACCAACCACACTAAACAAGATTGCACCTTTCTAAGACAATGCAGATTCTCCATATGATTTAAACACGTTATCGAGGTCCTGCTGCAACTTTGGCTCTGTATAGATATCCTTCTTTTTGCTCAGTCTATCCATAAACTTATCTTTAGTCCAAGACGCCAAAATACTGTCCATAGTGCTGTAAGATGGGAAGAAGACTACAAGGCCATTAGGGACTACACTTGTCAGATTGTACAGTGTGACAAAGAGCTCCTTGATCATTGCCTCATTACTACGATTCTCATACGTGAAATGTAGTTGCTACTTACTAGGACCTTGTTTCAGAGATATCAAGCACAGATTATCAGGAGGGATAATGTGATCGCAGGAGAACCTGAAAATGTCATCATGAAACTCTGTAGGGATGATGCTCAAGTACTCATCCACCGGCTCCATAGTACCGCCAGCTAAGATGACACAGCGCGCCTCTCTCACCACGTCTGCAAAGAGCTCTGATGGATTCAGAAGGCAAAATTTAAACGAGTCCTCAGTCTTTATTACACGGCCACTAGCAGATGGATAGGTGAGAGATTGCAAAAATCTAGATATCAGATGAAGCGGAGACTGATACTTGGAAGTATAAGCGCTCAGTCGCGCATCCAAATCTTGAGCCTGGGACTATTCCTAAAACTAGAGCACTTTGAAGGGCAATTTACTCTTCTCCAAGTACTCGATTATTCGATGTAGATTTAAGTCTTCTAGCTTGCAAGTCAACAGGAAATCTTCAATCTGGAAAACATTCTCTGTCGAAGAAGAACTAACACCATCAAACTCTTTCAGAAACTTGATCAATTACTTTATATACACCATATTGACACCTTTTAATCGGGAGTGATACTTGACAAGATACAATTCAAGAGACTACAAAGCAGCCGCAATATCAATAAACTTGACTGGGCACTCTACAGTTTAAGTTATCGCATCCAAAACATTGTGCGCCTCGTCGATTACTATAATTTAATCTTTAATGTTGAGACCAGCTGCATCTCGAGACTACTTGGACAGGAGAAAATTATAAGGCATGGTGATGACTGTGGATGAAGAAATGGCTTTCTAACTTCCATAATATGGGCAGACGTGAATTCGCTTGCCATACTAAACCAATTCCTCGATATCTAATGGCTCACTCAGATCAGCATATTGCTAAAGTAATGTCTCATCATAGTAAGAGCATTGCTCTTTCTAAATCAAATCTTTACACGCATCATTCAGACGCAAAACATCATTAAACTTATTAACTTGCGGGTGGATGCAATAATTCTTTCTACTGGCCAGCGTCACACCTTTGACATTGTATCCAGTGCCGCGTAGCTCGTGCACGATCTAATTCAGTTAAGAATGAGTCCTGGAGCAGAAAATCAATCTGATTTGATTTGAATCATCAGCAGGTTCAGGTTCATCTAGCAACTCATAGAGACGTCTAGCACGCGCCAGAGAACTTTCTTCATAGTCTTCAGGCAGAAGATCATCATCATCATCATCATCTCCGCCCAAAGTGTTATTTTCAACTTTCTTTACGCGCTTGATCGCATGTCTCAAGTCGTTACTTTGATTCTATGAAGTTGAAAGCTTTTGTTGTATAGCCAGCTTCTTTCGCTTTAGATGCTCAACTACCCAATCTTCCTCCCCTTGCAAGTGCTCAGGTATAGATTCCTACTCATCTATTATCCATTGCAGGGTACCACAGAGCAGAGAGGAACTTTTGCCCGTTCCTGTGGGCGAGGCGAACAGGCCAACCTTGTGCTTGCCAATGCACTCATACAGAGCATCCATCATTTTGACTTAAATGTCATACGGCTCATACTATGTTTTATACAATCTTTAAGCAGTCCTAGTCATTCCTGGTTATTAAGCGAATATTATAGCGGATGGCAAATTTTGTCGATAAAAATTGTTGAGAAAATTGAAGCGAATCACGAATCACAAAATTGAACAATCAACTTAAATCTAACAATCATCAATATTAAATTGAAATATATAGTTGGAATGTCCAAAAATAACATATACATCATTTATATATTGAATATAACCAAAAAAGACGCGTCATCACAGACTCGAACTGTGAACCATTTGATTAGAAGTCAAGTACGCTACCATTGCGCCAATGACGTTGCGCCATTTGTACACAAATACGATTTTCGAAGCAGCATTATAAAACAAGTCTAGATTAGCCCCTGATTTTGCACTTCAAAATGGTATCAAATACCACTATTTGGTATTAAATTCTTATTAGTTTAGTGTCCTCATCATATCTTGACATGTAACGATACCTAGCAGAGCCGAAAAATAGAAATCTAACTTGTTGTGGCCTTGATCAAGCTCCAGACAGACTAGCCAGAACACCAGTTGCTTTAATAATGAGTTCTACATCCGAGGCACACGCGTATTTATTACAATAGGTCCGAGAAGTAGAAAGTCAATTTTGGCTGTTTCCTACCAAGGCAGATCAATCTTTAAGGACACATCCTTACATTGAATGGCGTTGATTGTCATGTCTTCGAACGATTCCAAGATCTCTCTACAGCCTTCTAGAAGCACCAGGGCTTGCCCGCTGTAAAGCTGGAATTGCCAGTTTATTTGTTATTACTGTACCTTTCAACTTTTGCCGCATAAAGTCGATTCTTATTCTAAGCGGCGCAGTAGATAAACTCTTCATAAATCAGCATGCCCATCGCTGACTTGGAGCTGCAGCCAACAACTTCGCATAAGATTTTGCGAAGCTTATGCAAGTCTCTCTAAAGCTGACCATTCTTGCCAGCTGACTTCTTTGCAGCGTTGTCGCATGAATAGCACCTAGTTGTAGGCGGATATACACCGCTTTGGGACTTTCGGTAGGCTCCAAAACAATCCGCATCGAATACTGCCACCTATCCCTGGCTTACAATGGTTTTCTGCTTCCTAAATATACAGGGAAGTTTCTTGATCCAATGCTCGCCCATGGGAATATTTCTAGGCCCAACGCATTCTTTCGAATGAAGATTGTTGATGGACACCGCCTTTGTCTAGTCCGCTGGCTTGGATATCTTTGGTATTGTCTTCACAACCACCTCATTAGAGCCTTCTAATGCGAATCCAAACATGTGGCCTTTGATAAACAGGTTTAAATTGCGCATTACAATCGAAATGCCACTCGCAAAACTTCTCCATATTCCAACTGATATCGCGTAGCACATGATAAAATTAGCATTGACCATACTTTTGAATTTCAGCAAAGTAACTAAAGGCAACTCTATTCAAATATGGACTCGGATGATGCAACTATTTCATACAATAGACGCAATGTATAACTACAATAACTCCTAACTCAAGCCAATTAGAGCAAACTTGCACGCTTTTTTCAAGAAGAGAAGTATGACAATAGCTTATACTTGAACATATGATACGCCTCATTTCTTAACAACAACACGTCATGTGCACGTAACGCATCGCATTCTTCCTGTAATTAGTGTGACATTATGCTTGTTGTTGAACTAGAATTGATAGTTCACTGTTCTAATCTGTTTAAATTGTAAGTGGTGCCAACTACCACAACATCGCCATTCTATTGTAGCAGCTAAGCCATATTAGGAGACATCCAGAATATAGATTACAATCTCTAGTCGTCGTCTGTGTTGAGTTAAATTTTCCAATCGCAAGTCTCCTACTTCTACTTCAAAAAAATCAAAATATCTGGTGGCGACTCTTATAATCCAGCAGGCGCCAACTTTTTCCTTTTGTAGTCAATCCGCTAGTAACTTGCTTAACATTGAATGCCAGCCTATGACAACTTAGTATTGACTACCTCCGTAATGTCCTTGGTGCTCAAACCAGCTTTAGATAGCAAGGCGACTTCTTCGTTAGTGCAGAATGTACTCGAATTACGCTTAGCCTGATGATTAACATACAACAGATGTGAATCAATATCTTAGGAGGAATAAAAGTCATGATTATACGAGCCTTGAAAGATCGCAATTGAAAAATCATCCTCCGACTTGTTCATTGTGAATGGATACTCCGTTAATTTCGTCTCTTTTTGGACATCACGAACTCCTATCCTCAACACCGGCTAACGTACACAGGGAAACTCGAATACAACTTTTTCTAATTCTATCAGACTTCTTGCTATCATATAAGCCATTTTTCTCAAGTAGTATGCCTCTAATTCCAGTATCATATTAGACTAGAACATCAAAGAGCTTATTGTTGAAGGAGGCCCTGTCCAGTCAGATCTGAAGCATAAAGCATTATTCTTGCTGAAAATTTTTTAGAATTGCTCTTTTATAAATCTTCCTAAAGGTGTTCATTAAATATTCTTGTGTGGTTTAGGTAGAAATACAGCCTTGTGATGCAGCTGCAATTGAAATTGCTTCTTTCTTGTTGAAGGAAGAGGCACTCGATCAGCCGAACATTCAGCTGAGGCTGCCAACTGGAAAAATGGAGAAGTTTTGATTGAAACGGTTTTGACAAGTTGAGGATAAAAGACAATGCTCTTCTAGATTTGATATATTATTGCCTTTTATTTTTCTCAACACTTATCAAAGTTATTGATTTTCAATTCATCTACAAATGATTGATATTACTCCCACTCAATGACAAAGACTCTAGTGATCTTTAGTCGTTCTTAGTATTAGTTCCATCGTATCATCAGCTAAGAGGCATCTATATCACTAATGCCAGTGTCAGATACAGTAACAGATTCAGAAGACGTGTTGGTAGGCATAATCACTTATAAAGTGGACCAAAAATATAGAATACGCGCATGCACAGACTCGAACTGTGAACCTTCCCTTTAGGAGAGGGATGAGCTACCATTGCGCCACATGCGCCCGCGTTATTAATACTTGTTTTAACTTAGGACAGATTATATACACAATGGGAACAGACAGGAAGTTATATACAAAGACTAGGAGTCACGCAGAGACACTAACAGAAGTACGGGAAGATAAAATATGTTAATAAGATAAATACTCTATTAACACGTTAAATGGAAGAAATCAATGTTCATAAGAGGCGCGCATATATACTGCAGATACTTGCCTATTCGAGATCTATTGATGAGAGAGGCGCGCACTTGAAACAATGTTGATCATCTAAGCCCCATAGAGTCTTCTGTTGATACTTGATCGACGCGTGTGCTAACACTACCCCCCTCTCTAAATGGCAGCTAATCCACAGAACTCCTTGAAGATCCATCATAGAAATAGTCCTTGTTTCTCTCAGTAGTAGCCAGAAAAGGAGCAAGATCTCTTTCATTAACTGTAGCATCAAATCGTGTTCCATCAGGTGACATCAACCAGTAAGTACCGGGAAATCCAACGTCGACAACATGATATGGTCCCTTCCAATCGAACTCAAACTTATTCATGCTATGATGCTTTAACTTGACCCAATCACCAATCTTGAAGTAATATTCTGGAGCATTCGGATCAAGATTGTGACGTCTTCTCATACTTTTAGCCTAAGTCTTAGATCTCTCATATGCAGCAGCTCTGGAATCTCCCATAGCTTCAAAAGTTCTTGCCATAATTTCTCCTTTCTCCTCAAGCTATTCAATCTCATCCAACGGCTGCAAAGTGCACTCAGGAGGACGTGAATCACCTAGTAAACGAGGCTCCACACCATAAAGCATGTAGAATGGTGACTTCTTGGTAACTGCATGAGTTCGACAGCGTATTCCAAACAAAGCCTGCTTCAGATACTCGTCCCATCTTTCCGGACGCCCATTAGTTAAGGTAGTTATCGCGTGATTGAGCATAGAATGCATTCTCTCTACCATACCATTAGTTTAAGGGTGATAAGGTGCAGTAGCAATTGGTCTAACGCCTTGCATTCTTTCATATTTCGCTATACCATCAGCTAAGAATGACTTCGCTCTATCAGACAAGATCTCATAAGGTGCACCGTAATTCATAAAGATATCATTGTAGAGGAAATCTGCAACAGTATCAGAATCTCTAAACTTCACAGCTTTAGCAACCACCCAACGAGTAGCGTAATCAATGGCGGTAATGATGTGATTATTACCAGATTTAGTCGTTTACAGATCCTGAACAAAGTCGATACCCCATCTCTCGAATGGGAGGGCAACGGGAGGAATAGGACGCAGAGGAGTCTATTACGTGAACTAATTCTTGGAAGCATCAAGTTAGCATTGCGCACACTCTTTAATATACTACTTGATGTCGGCATGCATGTCAGGCCACCAGAAACGGCGTTCAATGAGGTCAACTATGGAATCATACTTAAAATGACCAAGCCCATCATGGAATCGAGCTATATGAGCATCTCTATCGGACTTCAGCAAGTAAGGTCTCTTCGATCTATTATCAGCCAAAATTCTGTGCAACTTTCCATGCACCATGATGAAATGTTGACACTCTTACTTACATTTGTCCAATATGTCACTAGATACATCCAACCATTCGTCCGTCAACAGGAAATGCGCTATTACCAGAGGCCAGTCATGCTCTTCATCAAATTCCTTATTGAGCACATCACTTCTGATCAGCTGACATTACAGATCTTGGTCAAAGGATATGGAAAACAGATCCAACTCTTACGGAGTCACAAACTTTGAAGGATCTAACAAGCATCTGAAATTGTAGTTCTCTTCGTCAACCGCATAATCTGAGCGTCTAGAGAGCAGATCAGCCTTACCATTTCTGGCACCAGGACGATGTGTCAAGACAAAATCAAATTCAGAGAAGAATAGAGACCATCTAGCCTATCTCCTTGTCAGTTGCTTTGTGGTCATAAAATATTGCAAACTCTTATGATCAGTCAGGACTGTTACTTGATGCTTACCACCTTGCAGAAAGTGGCGCCATTCTTTGAAGCATTGATGAATTGCCAGTAATTCCTTATCATAGATCTCATAATTACGCTCAGCAGGATTGAGTTATCTTGAATAGAAGGCGACAGGTTTGAATTCTCCAGAGTCAGACTACTAAGACAATACACCGGCAATGCCATAATCAGACGCATCTGCTTCAACCACGAAAGGCTTCTCTTCATCCGGATGACTTAGTACAATATTGCTATTAAACATCTTCTTTAGTGAATCAAATGCATGCTACTTCTCGGCATCCCAAGTAAAAACAATATCCTTCTTCAGTAGTTAAGTCAGAGGACGCGTCAGATCTGCAAAGTGCGGAATAAATTTACGGTAGAAATTCACAAAGCCGTGGAACATCATCACATCCTTTACATTTTTTGGCGTTGGCCATTGAGTAACAGCTTCGACTTTTCTAGGATCCATGAGAATACCATCTTTAGAAAGAATATAACCTAGGAAAGACGTGGAGGATTACGCAAACTTGCACTTTGACAGTTTGCAGTAGAGCTTGTTACAACGGAGAATCTACAAAACTTCGCGTACATGTTACCAATGTTCCTCTTCATCACCATCAGTATATACAACAATGTCATCCAGATACACCACAACAAATTTGCCAATCTAATTCTTAAACAGATCATTCATGAATGTTTGAAATTAAGCAGGAGCGTTAGCCAATCCAAAGGGCATCACCAGAAATTCGTACTAGCCATACTTGGTGAGAAATGCGGTTTTAGCTTCATGACCAGCTTTGACACGCAAAAGCTCAAAGGCACCATCCAGGTCCAATGCAGTAAACAACTTTCCTTTTTAAAGAGAGCGGAATAGATCAGAAATGTTAGGTAGAGGATTCCGATTCTTGATAGTGATCTTGTTCAGACCGCGATAGTCCATGCAGAGACGCAACTTGGAATCCTATGTCCACTCAGCCTTACGGACGAAGAAGCAGGGAGCACCATATGGTGATTAACTCTTGCGAATAAATCCACGATCCACATTCTTCTACAGCCAGTCGCGCATGACAGCATCTTCTTCTTAAGTCAGTTTGTACAACTTACCAACCGGAGGTTTAGCCCCAGGCTCTAAATCTATAGTGCAGTCTTATTCACGATGAGGTGGAAGCTCGTTCAGCTGTTACTTCATAAATACATCGCCAAACTCTCTTATCTGATCAGGCAAGACAGGATTACTTACTCCAGTATCATCTTTCATTAAACAAATCTACTCTTGAATAATATCTTATAGACAATGATAATTTATAGTTCCATCTTCATTCTCATAGACAAATCCTGGAATGATAGTATTCTCTTCATCCTTCTGATACATGTCTAATACCGTGGCATTAATGCATACAAGAGGCGGAGTGGAGATGGAGTCGGACACAGACTCGGAAGCATCAACAGCAGTGGACTTAGTCAAAAGAGCAGACGGAGTGGAGACAGAGACAGAGTTAGAATCAGAAACAGACTCAACAACAGTAGAAACAGAGACATGGTCGGAGACAGAGACAGACTAATGATCAGCAACAGTAGAAACAGAGACATGGTCGGAGACAGGCAAAGACTTATGATCAGCAGAGACAGAAAGATCACTAATAGAACTGGACTAGAGATCTGATACTTAATCGGGCTACAATGATATTAACTCCGGCGAAGTTACGCAATTAGTCAAACAGTATTGTGAACCAAATTTTACAGTCACAGCTGACCAATCAATATCAGGATTATGCATTCTTAACCATGAGAAACCAATAATTCCCTTTTGAGCAAGTTTTATAACGTAGAATGTGACCGTCTCAATATGATTAGCTATATGCATTTACAGCGGAACAGTTTGATGAGTAATAAAGGTCTTAGTATTACGGTCACCATCAGCAAAGGATACACAGACTTTACGCTTGCATTTCACTACAGGAATTTCGAACTCGGCCACTAAACTTTCATCTAAAAAGCAACTATCAGCGCCTGAATCTAAAAGCATAGGGACAGAAATTTCTTTAGCTCCATATTTTAAGACTGTGGGAAGGATCATTTTAGTAGAGACCTCATAATTCAGACTTAAAATATATTTCTCAGTTAGTCATCCTTAAGTACGAGTATTCAATAGCGAGCAATTAGCCTTGATATGACCAGAGCCACCACAATATAGACACAGTCTCTAAGACAAACGACGCTGACGCTCCTCTGCGGACAACGGCCCACGCTTAACTTGATCAATATCCATATTATCTGGATTAGGAGGGCCAGGAGTAGAGGCAGACGAATTGGTAGGAGCAGAGGCCGACTAAGTGGAGGAAGACCTGACAGATGAATACAACTTCTTAGAGTAGTTACTACCACCGCTTAAAGCTTTCATGTCAGCAACTCGTTCACCACAACGGATTGCAAGTTTCACCAGATCACTTAGTGTACTAGGCTCATCAGAGGACAACATCATTATGCGTACATCATTGTTAAGTCCTTCTTTAAATTCGGACTTCAGCGAGATATCATTCCACCCTATTCCAGACGACAGGAATCTAAACTCTGCCGCATAGGCGGAAACCGTCATTGAGCCTTACTTTAGTCTTCTCAGAGCTTTCTCATCGCAGTCTCTTTGGCTAGCTGGACACAACCATTCCTTGAAACACGCGATGAAGGTGTCAAAGGACTTCAACTCTTCTTTATACTGAGAGGGATTCTCAATAATAGGGTCGTAGTACTTGCTGGCTTTTTTAGTCAGAAGCGATCCAACAGTCTTAATCTTAATGTCGTCAGTGGCAAAGGCGTCCGGATGTAACTCAAACATGAGTTAGCATTAATTTACAAACGAACGGAACTCCGACACAGATCCATCAAACTTTTCAGGATATATTATTTGCTTCTTCTATGAAGTCGGGGCGACCAGAGGTATAGCAGGCGGCACAGCGGTCTAACCAACATGCATTTACAATTATTGCATTTAATCAGATAAATATTGTATTTATTACTGGAGTTGTTGATTAATCAACATCAGCTGATTAACATCGACAACAGGAGTTTAGGAACCAGAACCACTCATAATATCAGAACGTGTTAAGTTTTAACTTAGGACAGATTATATACACAATGGGAACAGACAGGAAGTTATATACAAAGACTAGGAGTCACGCAGAGACACTAACAGAAGTACGGGAAGATAAAATATGTTAATAAGATAAATACTCTATTAACACGTTAAATGGAAGAAATCAATGTTCATAAGAGGCGCGCATATATACTGCAGATACTTGCCTATTCGAGATCTATTGATGAGAGAGGCGCGCACTTGAAACAATGTTGATCATCTAAGCCCCATAGAGTCTTCTGTTGATACTTGATCGACGCGTGTGCTAACACTTGATCCAGGAGGACATGCTATATATACAATAGAAATAGACGGGAAGCTAAATACCAAGACTAAGAGTCAAATAGAGATACCAACAGAAGTTCAATAAGATACAGATATGTTAATATGATGAATACTCTATTAATACGTTAAGTGGAAGAATTCAATGTTCATGAGAGGCGCGCAATTGAAACAATGTTGATCATCTAAGCCCTACAGAGTCAGTTGTTGATACTTGATCGACGCGTGTGCTGACACAATTTAGATATTGCGCGTAGACTAAGTGTCAACAGTTGGCCTTTGAGAGGCTTTAAAGATCAATACTTTCGACTTTAAAAAGCGCGCCTCTCTCGCTAATTTCATTCCGAATAGACATGCAATATATATGTGCGCCTCTTATATCTATTAACTTCTTTCTATAAAATTGTTTAATATTGTTTTAGCCTACATACACTTATTCATATTCTCGAAGAAAAAAGATGGTATGAGCAATCTTACTGAACTTTAGTATGGAGACAAATCCTTGTTGCGGTATCCTCGTTTCGTATATACTGTACATATATGAAGAGTGGGATTAGTCATATGGAAGCTCCCCATTCAGATTATCCAAAGATGAAAACACATATTCAGGTCAGTCGTTATGTTAAATCCTGGAAAGAAATTCACCTCCACCCAGGTGGCGTGACTCTGTCATACGGCAATCCACTCAAGCTTAAAAAGATCTATGCTTCGAATTTTCTCACGCTGAATGGCTTGAATCGCGTCCTGATGTTCCATTTGCGTTGATGCGCGGCAATATGGTGGCTATGTTGATAACATTACTGAGTCCTATCTAAGGCATTGTTGGGTGCAAGTTAAGATGAACGTTTAGAATCGCATCAAGGAGTACCTGGTCAATGAACTCTCGAAAGTGCCGGCTTTTCGCATCCTCAAACGCGCTAAAGTGGTGAATATTTGGATTGAGGCAATCGATGTTAAGGTGCTCAGAGTCTTCAACTTGAATGAGATGGTCTAATTGGTAAATATCGGCGACAGGCATCGTATCACGCAGGGATTCTGTAACTCTGTCAACAGAATCTACTCCGATTTTTATCCTAGAGTGGCCAATCTACCTAGGACGCGTATCCTGACTGGTAGAAAGGGTCACTTTTTACCTAATTGGCACAGGTACTTGCGTCTGATGCATTTCCTTTAGTAATACAATTATGCGAACGGCCTTGTACATTTTAACGTTGTCCCCGACGTGAAACTAAGGCCGTTCCATATCAAGTTGACGAAGAATCTAAGTCGCTCTAGCCGCCTCTTTGGTCCTACTGCACCTGAAAGCGTTGAAAGATTTCACAAAATCTTGACTGTCCCTTAGTATATTTAAAATCGTGTCGAATCGACTAGATTTATAGCTCTTAATGTAGTGTCAACCTCATAGCATGTTACCTCTCTTCTATAATGTCTGTTGTGCATATGGTTTGTCCTCAAGTCAGTAAAACTTAACACGTTCGATTAGGATATCTGCCATCTCACTAATTCTTCCGTTGACGTATTATCAGTTGCTGCTGATTAATAGCTAGTTGAGAATCTAAATGTAGCGCCAATGGTATTAGACGCGACCAATTTATGGTCAGATTTACAAAGTTCCAGCCTTACTGTCTTGGTTTAAGGCGTTCCATTATATATCTTGACCAGTTCGATGGATCTGTATCGGTGCTCGGTTCCTTTGTAAATCATTGTAAATTAGTAACAACTGATGTTTGATATACATCCAATCGTCTTTGCCACGGACGATATCAAGATTAACACTATCGAAACACTTCTTACTTAGAAGGCTAGCAAGTACTATGTTCCGATAATTGGAAATTCCTCTTAAGAAGTGTTGCCGTCCTTCAAAACTTTTATCGCTTGTTTCAGGGAGTGACTGTGTCCGGCTAGCTAAAGAGACTGCGTTGAGAAAACTGTAGGTAAGGCTCGATGACTTCCGCTTATATGGCAGAGTTTAGATTTCTATCGTCTGCCTATGGGTGGAATGACATTCTTTTGAAGTCTAAGAGTCTAAACACTGATGTTAGAGCCTGATCTTGTCGGCTCATGAGCTTGCTCTTCATAAGATGGTAAAGTTGCTATCCATTGAGGTGAACGCGTAATAATGAGATAAAGAAAGACGTTGGGTGCGTGTAAGTAGTCATCATTTTAAAAAGTAGTATTCATCTGCGGGATCTTTTCTACCCATCTGTCTTGGCTTTTGCAGACTCTTCTTCCACTTCTGCTTGCGGTAATCTTCACCCGGGCATTATATACATCGATGACACTGCCTGTTGGTCTAAAGACTGCGATTACACAGTCAATGCTCTGCACTTATCAAAAGTTAATTGCTCGTTATCGTTTAGTAGTAGTTGATGATGAGCACCGGAAGAGATTGATAATAAAAGTGCACTCTCTCCCCTTATACTCACTGGTCTGTCATAAAAATCAAATTTTTTGGGCCTGTAATTAAAGAAATCCACGTACATTAGTCTCTCATTAGTGTGAGGCAACTCAAACTTGTACATAAGGTGATATCTCAAGTAGAGACAAGTCATAAAATCAACTCAACAAAAATAGAAAGAGGGAAGGCACCAAATTAAAGTGAACCGTTATAATAGCAACTTACATAAGTGGAACACACCACAAGGGTCATTCAATGTCCATAGTATCGTCAAGCAAATCGCCATACTCATTCATCAGCGCCGCATCCTTAACCTTCTTGTCCTCTTTAACAGACTTGGCACTAGACGAATCGACACCATCACCATTCTTAAACGATTACACATCTCGCCTGTCATCCCCCTCATCCTCAGAGTCGGAAAACTCATCATCTCTCACCACCCGTTTGTCACTATCCAAAATGGAAATCCTCTCATCAGCATTATGTTCACGAGCCTCTGCAATCTCCTCCAACGCGTCATTGTAACTGTCGGCAACTAGTGGCTGCAACTGCACAGATGGAGCATGTGGAATGTGCCTCAAATTTTCCAGTATAATGTTCTTGGTCTTTTCCAAATATTCTCGAGTATTCAGATTGTCCATATTGTTAGACGGCACATCCAGTACAAAGTCCGGACCAAAGTACTCAAAGTAATCATTATACGGCAGCTCTTATGGCAGTTTAGTGTCAATAGCCAGACCAGTCTCATACGCCCACACTCTAGACACATTTCGTATAGTGTATCCACCACCACCTAATAACATCACGGGAACTCCAAACTTTTTCACAAATTCTACACACTGCGAATGTCCCTTCATAGACAAATTAAAGCAACCAAGTCGATCACCAGCCAGGGAATCAGCACCACACTGCAGCACAATAGCCGTCGGTCTATACCAGTCCATGATAGCCTGAATAACCGGCTCAAATATAGACTTGTAAGACTGGTCATCAATACCATCTCTGAGTGGGAAATTGACAGAGTAATTCTTACCGCGACCATGTCCAATGTCGCGCAGGTCACCAGTACCAGGGAAGTACTCGCCAAACTTGTGAAAGGATGCCGTCATAACTCTGTCCGTAGTGTAGAAAGCCTCCTCCACACCATCTCCGTGATGAATGTCAATGTCAATGTACAAGACGCGCTAATGATACTTTAACAGCTCCAGAATAGCTAACACAATGTCGTTCACATAACAAAAGCCACTGGCCTCATTTCGTTTGGCATGATGCAATCCACCAGCCCAATTGATAGCCACATCACAGTCTCCCCTGTTGAGTCGCTGAGCACCTTGTATAGAACCACCAGCACTAATGGATGAAAACTCAAAAATACCATCAAACACAGGGCAATCTTCTCCCACATTATACTTGTGCTAGTCCTTGACAAACTGATTCTAAGTCTCCGGAGTCACGCGATACAGAAAATCAATGTACTCGTCAGAATGGAATCTGGTCATCTCCTTCACGGTGGCCTTGCGCGGGCGTATAATATCTAGCTTCTGATAGAGACCATAATTGAGCAGGAGCGAGTGTGTCATTCGAATACGGTGCGGCTTCATCGGATGCCATGGACCATAATGATAATTTCCCACCTCGACATCATAAAAGTATGAAACTTTGGACTTGGTCATTGCGTTACTGTTGATTTTTTACTGTATTTTTTCTAGAAGTATATTGCCTGAACTGATTCGCTATGAAGAGCTGCGGAGATGAAGATTGAGAGAAAAGCGAGCGAAACGAAAACGCCGAAAGGGAAACGCCAATGAACATCTCAATGTAAAACATTCAAAAATACTGTATTTACTTAATATAACTATCTCATCCTAAACATTAATCTAATCATTAGCAAATTCTTTTGTTTTGATCTTCGCTGCCTTTCTGCTCTTCTGCAAGTTAATTATGTTACACGTAAATTAATGACTTCATTATTTATCATCATCATCATCATCTGTAGAGCCGATGCTCTCGGCATCCTTAAACGCTAAATATTCACATGCTTCCTTCAAATGATACTCAATATTGCTACTTCCCACTAATTTCCAACAATCGGGGCAACTATCGGCCTTTCTACTTCTAGCAAGCTCGTTATGAATTTAAATAAGTTCCGCTGACGGTCTCGTCGCAGGGTCGGAAGATAAAGTCAACTGGGTAATAGAATTCCGATAAATCCAATGCTCATTCAAAACAATCACGCGCCCGTCAGCCTCAAACATCCACTGAAACAAATCATAACTTTCCCCCAAATCTTTCCTCAGCAGAATACCATTCTGAGGTGAATAAAACTGTTCAAGTGGTGTCCTCTATGATTAGCTCAGAGGGACGATGTGTGCAGCCGTTAAATTTATCTAATTTTGCTCTCCAGTAGCAACACAACATTTGTCACGTCGTAAAAGTGCTTACCTCATCTTCTTCATTGAATTTTTAAGCCGCTTGACATGCCTGCCAGATGCGCAAATCCCACTACTTTTCGCCAGTGAGCGACACGAATCGTACGATGCTATTGAAAAGTCCAAAGCTTCTACAAAAATAGGTGACATATAAATAATTAGAATACCCAAAATCATTAAAATACGTACCGTTTGATATGGACGCCAGTTTGCTTAAAAGAATAATCTTCTTTTCCATCATTCTGTCCTACTTTTTGTACAGGCTGATGAGCTAAGCAGTGGCCGATTCCAAAAAGCACCTGGGGGCGGCTCTGATATCTGCGGGTTGTCCTTCCTCAATAGCCTACTATAGTCGCAGACTTGCTTCCTCCACCTTCTGTTATGCTATATTGATTTCTTGTTGAATAACTGCAATTGCTGCCTTAGATTCATCGATTTGCTCCTGGACATTCATTGTATATCATGTAGAAAACAAAATTAAGCTATTTTTATAGCTCTTTGATTTCGATAACGCCAATCAGACTAAGTATACTGTTTAGCAGTTATACTAGCTTCTCCAAAGCGTTAATGTCTCTACAAAACTATGAAATATGTATTTATCTTTCTTTTTTCACTAAATAAATATATACCAAGTAATACTAATGTCTGTAAGATATCCTTGGTATTGCTAGCCAGATAGTTAAAAGGCGTTCTAATCCATTGTTTGACTGTCAGTCTATGAAAGCCACCACAATGACCGAATTCATTTGCCCCTTCTGCAACAAAGTCCACCAAGATTAAAAAGGATAAGTTTGTCCAACATCTTACTAGTAGGTACGCGGTTAATATCAGTTCTATGCTTGTTTATAATAAAAGATCGAGAAGTGGCTTCGATGGTTGCTGAGATGGTCAAGTTAGCTCATGGACGAACGAGACTTCTATAAAGTCTCCGTGACGCGTAATATATGGTATCCGAACTGACAGGCACATTTGATCCCGCGAGCACTGCCTGCAAAGCTTAAAGAGTCTTCTGTTATATGGCTGTTTGTCAATGCGGATAATCTAGAGAAGTTAGTTATGTACTTTCCGCGTTTAGGTATGAAGGCTGTTGAGACGAAACTACAAGATCTTCGGCCATCTATGCGTGATTTGTTAGTTGTCAATTGTTGAAGATAATAGATCAAAATCTGTCACTTGGCAACCAAGTTTAAGTGAACTGGTGTTATTAATACAGTAGATTGGATCATTGAAGAAGGCCTTATCCTAGGATAAGATTGTAAAGATTAAATATTGATATTCGGAAATATGGATTGATATACTGTGTTAAATACCATGGCACGTAGTAGCACCTCTAGTTAGAAATTTCGTCAATGTTCCAATCCGCAGACTGACACTTTGTTGTAATGCAAGGCAAGGCAAGGCTTAGAGCCGCGATCTAATACTAGTCAATTATCCTAGGCTGCACGAAAGGATAAGAACGATTCTAAGTCTCGACAACACTTGGCATCATATGGCAAGTATATTCCTATTACAGATTATGACTATCTTGGTGTTATTGCATTGGATCAGACAAGTCACTATCAAGCTCTAACAGTCTTCAACGTCGAAGAGTATTAGACGCGTCTTCTGCTTGCAATGATGCTTAATGGGCCCTGCTATCGCTTGGGTGAGTGGATGCAAATGACCCTTGATAGGACCGTCATTAATGGTGGCACTATCAACATTGTAGTTCCCTCCGCCAAGAATACACTCAGGAAAGGATAGTCTGCAATGTTGAAGACACCTCCTGTCTGTGTGCCTCAGTTTATGAAATTGGTGAATTTCCGACGTGCACACCACCATGAGCTGATTTTCTGCGACGGTGAAGGTGATCAAGACACTAGTCGGATATCCAAGAGTATCACTGACTGCCTTTATATGTTGGAGCCTCGTCTTTGGAATTGTACGCCTTAGGCATTGCGCTGGTTATAGTCTGCCTTTCTCTGGTTTAGGCATAAGTCTGGTGGATTGTCGCTGGAGAAGATGGAGGAGTTTGCTGTTCTGCTCGATCGAGACCTGTAGACATGGTAGGAGAATTATGCCTTCTCTGACGACGTAATTGAGCGTCCTCTATCCGCTGCTAATGCGGAGCTGCTGCAGTCTATATCTGCTGGTGGTTTTACAGATGAGTACTTTGACGTGGAGTATAGTCAGCCTCCATCTACCCGAAAGCCTGTCTCTGGGAAAAAGCGCAAGCAGAGAGTCAAAGCCACTATACTAGCTGCTCTGCGAAAGGCACGTCTTGATGTCGCTGCAATGGTGACTGGCGACCGCCTTGGTGTATTATTAGAGGTCACGCGTCCTGCTGCTACTGTGCTCTCCACTGATGAAGCAGTGGTTACTACAACTGCTATCTAGTCACTTGCTCAGACCACTACTCCTGCTCCTGCTCCTGCTGTTGGAAGTGATGTTCAGCACGTCTGCCCCTGAGCCGAAGCTAGAAAAGTTTTTCACAAGGATCTAGACGTCACTCATATTGATTTTTGATCCTTGAATGATAGACATCAGCCACACGGCATATACATTAGATATTTCTTTGTCTCCCTTCATTGATATATTTCAACAGTTATTGTAGAGCAAGTAGAAAGAGATATAAGCCAAATTGCTATTTATTTTATTCCTTCATCGCGAGATATAAATAATTCATTCGATATCCCAAATCTATTGCTAGTTGATGCCATCACTTCAAGTTTTGTTAACCATCATCTAGCGTACAACCAGATTGCTACTTTGCCGAGACTATAGATTTGGATTACCAAAAAAAGTACGACCGAGGCCGGACTTGAACCGACAACCTTAAGCTCCGAAGACTTACGCGCTTCGATTGCGCCACTCGGCAAGTCAAACCACAAAAATTTAGCTCCCAGCCATACTATATACTCAGCGAGGAGTGTACTTGTTACGTAAAATAGAGGCGAAAAGTGCAACCGGTTTACGCTCGTGATGACGCCCATTGTAGGTATTCTTGGAATAATACACGCGCATTGCGGTACTACCCACAAATTTTGTCGTGATTACTTCGCGCGGTCCATGCACTCTCACGAATGTTTAGGCACCTTTGATTACCAAGGATGCTATAACGGTACCACTAGACTTTATTCACCCTTTCGGGCGTATTAAGGAACGGATCGATTGCTCTAGCTTTAGAAAAGTTTTAGTGGGCGAGTGTCGAAGCTGTGTCCTATTGATAGCTGCACTGACCATCTTGCCTTTCGTCAACTAGAGGACTGGTGTACCGTTTCATAAAATATAGGAAATTCTCGCTTATCAATCTATAGGATGCTGACGTGTAGCTGCGTTGATCTCTCAATTTGAACGCGAGAGACGACTTGAGCAATTCAACTCAACGACACGATAATCGAGTCTTGTTGTATCTCGCATCATTACTAATCTTATAGGTGGAAAGAAGCTGTTTTAATAAGCTGTAACAGAATACTCATAAAGTGCAACTTTAATTTTGTCATGGATTTAGTAGTGAGAGTTGGGAACGTGTGACAAATGGATCATTAGTCATGGGGGTTTACGTTGGATAATATCGTGTCAGTTGAATACAGTAGGAGGAGAACCTTAATTACAACATTCCTCACAGCATTCGTGCGAAAAGTATTTTGCGTCGACAATGTTTAATCGGTTACTATACTGTAAATATTTATCCATCTTGGCGAATCACTTTGTGTTCTCGTTGCTTGAGCAAACACTCGATTTAATTGAACCATTATGGTGTATTGAGAACTGGGTTATTAACACTACAAATACAGGCTCTAGCTAGAACTTTTGTCAAGCATTAAATAAAACATACTACGAACATGTTGCAAAATTAATGAAAATCTGAATTGACTTGACACATAGTACCTCTGAAGATGAATTTGCTCCATACACAAGATTACAGAAACAAACTTGAGTTGAACGGCTAAACCATCATTGTCAAAGATTGACAAAATGAATAGAACATACAGAGAAGATTTATTCAATTTCTGCCGTGAGATGTGGAGGTTGATGCTTGATGGAAATGCCATGCTTAAGCTGTACTTGTACAAGTTTTTTGAATCGAATCACGATATACATACAGTAGTGTCCCCCATTTGAATTTAACTACTATAGCTCATATCTTTTATTCTGCTGCCATCTAAACTGATTTGGAATCGCAATTCGATTAGGCGCTGGGGGCCAAAAGGTTGAGGAAGGAAATTAGCTGCATATGGTCGTGTAACAGCTGCTGATCAATGCTCGTGGTGCTAGAGTTCCTTTTGCGCGTCTGCCTGCTAGGTACAACGCTTATGTCCTTCATCTCTGTGCGAATTATATTAAACTGATCAAGATTTGGTTAAATTTAATCTAAAAAATCGTTTGTTAAGATGTTTAAGCATGTAATTACAAAGATCGACGCCTTAAAGATCCTCGACTCTAATCAGCTGATCTAAGGCATGATTGATTCCTTGGACCTGCTGTTGATGTTTTCATTTGATAACAATAATCTATCGTCCTATATGAAGAAGAGCAATGCAGTGTTATCCTCCGAGTAAATGCAAGATCTGCAGGCTGTTTATGAGAGAACCTTTAACGCGTGCATGTCATTCAGAAGATTCTACTGGTCCCCTCAAAGATTACAGAGAATTTGAATGAGTATACGCGTCTGTTGCATACAATCTAGCAGTATTTTTTTCATCAGAATAGCCTTCAACTATTCAATATAGTTCCTGAATTGAAATTGCAGCCATTCCACATCACTTTGAATGCAATTAATGCTATGAAGTCTAGAATCTTTGGTGAGACGTAGAGACTAAAGTGCTTCCAACTTTAGAACCGCATTCAAGTATGACTAGAGTTTCAAGTATAAAGAATTCTAGACTATTAATGTAGCTAATATGTCTGGTGGGAAGCCGTTCAAAGTAGGAAGGATAAATCGTCTGCCTGAAGCCAATATTCCCCCTAATCCTGCTTATGTGGCTAATGTCCCTAGAGCCAGTATCTATACTGACTTGTATTCTGTTAGCACTCCTCACGATACTGGTTTCAGGGAAGAGTTAGAGAAGCGCAAGCCATAGATCTAGGCGCCTGGAGTCTAATTGACGCGCAATGTTGAGAAGCAATCTGGATATAAACCTTTTGCGTAGCCAGCTGTACGGATACCACCATGAAAAAAGTTGAAGACAAAACCCATATCTACATCGCCCTACAAACTCCGCTCAAACCGTCAGTTTGGATTACCATAAACTGGATTGGAGCCAAAGTCAGTGGTGTATGAGTTCAAACCAGAAGATTAAGTCGTCGTCGAGGAAGCTGCAAAATAAATGAGCGAGAAGATGTGGATTGCGACGAGGAGGACCAAAGGCTGAGATGGCAGAAGAGCAGGACGATATCAATCGTCATAGTTAATCGCCGAAAAACAAAGTTCGCTTCTGTGAATCTTACGAGTCTGACTTAAGTACTTATTTTTAATTTGTCGCAAATGTAAGCAGCTTTTTGAGATTGATACTATGCATAGTACTCCAAACCAATGTAAAACATTTTCTTTGCAATTAGATTTCAACCGATAGTTAACAAACGCGAGATATTTCATCTTCCAGGCAATCGCATACCCACCCCTCCGAGAGGTAATAATATGACACAGACCATTAGTCATAAAGGGCGCCGATCGGGAACGGCAAGATGAAACATGAAAACGAATGAAAAAATATGCTCGCGGCAGATCTCAAAAATTTCCTTTCTCGTTCTGCTAGTGCGTCAACACTCCCTTAATAATAGTAAAATCAATACCATTCCAACGAAAAATTTCATTATATAATATATACCCCGTCTATATAATAACCTTGAAAATATGGACATTACGCAAGAAAATTGTTGGCAGGTTATTTCATCATTCTTTGAGGAGAAGGGGCTGGTGAGATAGCAGCTGGATTCTTTTGACTCGTTCATTTAGAACACTATGCAGGAGTTGGTTGATGAGCACTCACAACTGGTGCTGCAAAGTAATAGTCAGTTCTCTGGGCAGGAGGGCGATGTTACTCGCCGTCACGTTATCCAGTTTGGATAAGTGTATTTGAGTAAGCCGCTGCATACGGAGAAGGATGGAATGTCCACGCCATTGTTGCCTAGTATGGCGAGATTGCGAAATCTAACGTATGCTGCGCCTCTGTACATTGATATCAAAAAGACTACGTACGTGGCGGATCCAAATCATGAATTGAACCAAGGAATTGTTAATGTTAATGAGATGCACCTGGAGTAGGAGGATGAGGTTATGTATGAGAGAATCTTCTTGGGCAAGGTGCCGTTGATGGTAAAGTCATCGTATTGCGCCCTTAGCTCTTCGTCGAATCATGAACTGATGGGCATGGGTGAGTGTCCGTATGATCAGGGTGGATACTTTATTATTAATGGTTCCGAGAAGGTGTTGATTGCCCAAGAGCGTATGGCTAATAACTAAGTGTACGTATTTGCCAAGAGTCCCCCTAGCCCATACTCTTACACGGCCGAGATTAGATCTGCAGTGGAACGTGGAGGTAAGAATGCATCCGCCGTCTTTGTCAAAATGTTGTCCAGACTGGCTGACAAGGGCACTTCTGGACAGTATATTCGTTGCCAGATTCCATACATTAAATAGGATATCCCAATTGGAATTGTGTTCAGAGCATTGGGTGTTGTCGCGGATAAGGATATCCTGTCTCACATTGTCTATGATCCTGAGGATACGCAAATGCTTGATCTACTTAAGCCGTGCATTGAAGAAGCTTTCACCATTCAGGATTAGAATGTAGCGTTGGATTTCATAGGCAAGCGTGGAACTACGGTCGGTGTGAGGAGAGAGTAGCGTATAAAGTATGCGCGTGAGATTCTATAGAAAGAGTTTCTGCCTCATGTCGGAGTGGAGGAGCATTCAGAGAGTAAGAAGGCCTTCTTCTTTGGCTATATGAATAATCGTCTGCTGTAATGTGCTCTTGAGAGAAGAGAGCTGGATGATCGCGATCACTTTGCGAAGAAGAGATTGGACTTGGCTGGTCCTCTGTTGGGCGGCTTGTTTAGAATGTTGTTCCGCAAGTTGACTACCGATGTGGGCAAGTACTTGTAAAAGTGCATCAATGAAGCTAGAGAGTTTAATTTGCCGTTAGCTGTCAAGCACTAGATCATTACTAGCGGTCTCAAGTATTCTATCGCAACTGGTAATTGGGGCGATTAGTCCAAAGCCATGTCTACGAGAGCCGGTGTTAGTCAGGTGTTGAATCGTTACACTTATATTAGTACTCTGAGTCATTTGAGAAGATGTAATGCCCCAATCGGTAGAGAGGGCAAGTTGGCCAAGCCGAGACAGTTGCACAATTCCTAGTTCGGTATGGTGTGTCCGGCAGAGAGTCCGGAAGGTTAGGCGTGTGGACTTGTTAAGAATTTGGCTCTGATGGCGTACGTCTCCGTGGGATCCCCAACATCTCCCGTCCTGGAGTTTTTAGAAGAGTGGGCCATGGAGAATCTGGCCGATGTGAATCCATCCTTCATTGGTGGTGCGACCAAAGTGTTTGTGAATGGTGTCTGGGTGGGTATACACCGTGATCCGGATATGCTCGCCGAGAATTTGAAGTAGCTGAGACGTAGCCTAGATCTATCTCAAGAGGTGTCTATCGTACGTGATTACAGAGACCGAGAGTTGAGATTGTACACTGATAGTGGGCGTGTTTGTCGTCCATTATTTATTGTTAAAGATGGCGCTCTGGTGCTTACCAAGAACCATGTGAGTTTATTAGAGAAGAAGGAGATTGGGTGGAATCAGTTACTTGCCGATGGTGTGGTGGAGTATATCGATACTGAGGAAGAGGAAACGGCACTGATCAGTATGACGCCTGAGGATCTAGTCGAGTCAAAGATGAGAGCAATGAATGGACAACCTGATTTGAAGAAATGGACTCATTGTGAGCTGCATCCATCTCTAATGTTTGGTGTATCTGCATCCACTATTCCATTCCCTGACCATAATCAGTCTCCTAGAAATTGTTATTCTGCCAGTCAGTCCAAGTAGACTATCGGTGTGTATCTGACAAATTTTTAGCAGCGTATGGACACTCTGTCATCTGTTCTATTCTATCCTTAGAAGCCACTAGTGACGACTCGCGCTATGGAGCATTTACATTATCGTGAACTTCCTGCCGGGTAGAATGCTATTGTCGCCATTGCTTGTCATGGTGGATACAACCAAGAAGATTCCATCCTCATGAGCTAGAGTGCCATTGACCGTGGACTATTTAGATCCTTCTTCTTCCGTACATATACTGAGTAGGTGAAGAAGGTTGGTGCCCTGGAGTTGGAAGAGATTGAGAAGCCTAATCCTCGCGATACTCTGATTAGACGTGGAAATAATTACGAAAAGTTGGACGCGGACGGTCTAGTTCCTCCTGGCACTAGAGTGAGTGGAGATGATATCCTCGTGGGAAAGACTGTACCTATTCCTGTAGACTCTGAAGAGCTGGGTCAGCGTACGGCACGTCACGTCAAACGTGATAGCTCCGCTACCATGCGCTCCACGGAATATGGCGTTGTGGACCAAGTACTCCTGACTACTAATGACCTAGATCTTAAAATGTGTAAGACTAGGGTCAGAAGTGTCAAAATTCCGTAGGTGGGAGACAAGCATTGCTCTCGACACGGATAAAAGGGAGTACTTGGTATGCTGTATAGGTAAGAAGACTTGCCTTATACAGCTGATGGCATTGTGCCCGATGTCATCATAAATCCACACGCCATCCCATCGCGGATGACCATTGGGCACTTAATTGAGTGCCTTTTGAGCAAAGTGTCTGCGCTGACTGGGGATGAGGGAGATGGAACGCCGTTTACTGATGTGACTGTGGAAGATATTAGTAATGCGCTGGCCAAGTGTGGATATCAGAAGAGAGGATTCGAGGTGCTGTACAATGGACAGACTGGTCAGAAGCTGGCTGCCAATATCTTCATTGGACCTACTTTCTACCAGAGACTGAAGCATATGGTTGATGACAAGATTCATGCTCGTGCTCGTGGTCCTGTCCAGATTCTGACTCGTCAACCGGTAGAGGGACGTTCTCGTGATGGTGGCCTTCGTTTTGGTGAGATGGAGCACGATGTGATCGTTGCGCATGGAGCAGCAATGTTCTTGAAGGAGCGTCTATTTGACGTATCTGATGCATTCCGTGTCCATGTCTGTGATCTATGTGGACTAATGTGCATTGCTAACCTGTCTAAGAATTCGTATGAGTGTCGTATTTGCCACAACAAGACTCAGATTAGTCAAATTCACCTACCTTATGCCACCAAGTTGTTATTTCAAGAGCTGATGTCTATGAACATAGCACCTCGCATTGTAGTTGACGAGCAATGATTATAGTATAGTGCAATTATGAAGGATTGAAAGTGGAGTTGCAGGTAGTTAAGAGATACCTTACAGTATATTCGCAATACTATTGATAATTATGATAAATAAAAGCGGTACTTGTTAAACTAAGGGCAACTTTCATACAAAATATTCAGTCATTACTTTCTCTCTTCACTCTTACACAGACACAAGTTATAAAAAGCACAGTAATCTTTGACTGATACAACAACACCAAGAAGCAATCACATGTTGACCACTCTGGACAACTTTTGCACACGATTCAGGACTAAATCTCCCTGCTTAATCACCTAGGTGTACAAATGATTGCGAGTATCATTCTTCCTGTTCAGCACCAAGTTGGACACCTTGTCAATCACGCAATTCAATCTTCCTAGAGCGATAAACTTGCTAATGTCACGGTCAATAAAATCCTCACTCACACCAAAAGTCTTGGCCAGCTGAGAGAGTGAGAGGGAAGAGTAAGAGTCCAACAGCTGACGATAAGCCAAGATTCTCACCTCCTTCACGTACCAACGATAATGACTGCTCAAATACTTGTCCTGGTACATCATCTACTCAACATTGCACAGACTCTGGAACAGTACATCATACTTGCAGTCATACAAAGACGACACGAATACCTGCAAGTCAGGAATCTTGTGAATAACCTCCAACACCTCACTCGAGTCGATAATCTTCTTCTTCAACTCGGCACGTGGAAGAGTCAGCAGACCACACACCAGAGTGTATGCAACATACTCTTGGTAAGATAACAACTCAGCAGCGGTGAATGTACTCAAACCATCCAGCAGTAACTCAATCGCACCTTTAAAGTCTCTGATTGACATTTTGTATACACCTTCATACACCTTCAATCTATTCTTCTTATCCCAGTCACCACCCTGACTGATAAGATCTTGAGCGCGGACAAGGTTGCGAGTAATCAAGTCATGATCATTGAAGAAGAGTCCAATACGCAGAAGGGAAAAGATTATATCCAGCCTGGCACCACTTCCAACAGCCTTATCATAAGCGATATGATACGCAGTCTCAGCCTTCTCCCTGTCTCCGATGAGCGCAAAGTAATTGGCAGTATCTATCAACACTTCATACACTTCACTCTCACCATAATTCTTCTCAGCATCGGACAGCTTGTCTTTGAACGCGGCGATTTGCTCCTCATTCACCTTTACCATCTTCTCATACAGAGTCTAGTCATACTTGCCAATTAGTTACTACTTTTACGCTGACTGACCTAATTTTTGGTAAAGAGGAGCCATATTATACAACTGAATCTATTTCAAAAGTTCTTACTGGGCAGCAACCTTCTTGGCATCCAGACCGTCAACGCCTTACTTGTCCAAAGTCAGCACATGGACGTATTGAGCCAATTGCATAATTGGAGCATCCACAACTTCCTTTTTCTTATTTTATTAAATCTCTGTACTAACCATATTGTTTCTCTAATTACTACTATTATTATTTTATCGAGATACAAAAGTCCAGAAGAATAATAGTGGAAGTGAATAAAGCTGAGGAGACGGAATTCTACAGCAGGAACGGAACGGGAAAGTTCAAAACGGCCCAAAAGAGAATTTGATGAGGAAGAGCGAGGGAAGAGAAATGGAATGAGAGATGTACTTTAGAGAGGAGAATGAACGCGCGTGGGAGATAAGAAAGCTTTTCTCGTGCTCTGTTACTGTCTAGTACAGAGGGAGTGCTTATGTAGAAGATGTCCATATTCACTTCGTTGCGTGAGTGTTAAAGGCTTCATTCGGTGTGAGCGGAACTCTCCTCACACATTGCTAGTTGAAGGTATTATCATAAAACTGTTAAATCTTACAGCAGTGCCCATGAGTTGAAATCATCCGAAACGGCTTGATGAAACATCGTGGGTTGAAAAATAGCTTTTAGGCACGCAACAAATTAATGACTAGTTGATTAGGATCTGATATAGTCAAGTGTTGAGATGATGTTGCTAAAGTACTAATAAGCCTACTCTGCAATATCCCACTCATTAATGAACGTGTACTCTTTAAATAGAATTGTCAAGTAAATTATCACATGTTTACGCGTAAAGGAGCATCAACATCAAAAGTGACTCATTGTTTGAAGTTTAGAGTCATGGCCCGTAAATTGCAATGATTTAAATATGACGGATGTATCACACTAGCTCTCTTTTTTCACATCAATAATAACTATCAGGTCTATTAAACTAAAAAAGATGGTATTAGAAGAGACTGTGGGATATCAAAGACAATGCGTGACTGCCTCTTAGCCGCTGTGGAGCAAGACTGAAAAGATGAAGGCTCTCGTCTACAAGGGCAAGAAGAGGGTTGAAGTGAACACTGTGCCACGTCCAATGATCACAGAACCAATGGATGCTATAGTGCACATTGAAGTGTCCACCATCTGTGGTTCTGATCTGCACTTGTATCATGGTGTGGTGTCTGAGACTGAGAAGAGTGATATTCTTGGTCATGAAGCGTGTGGCCGTGTCGTGGAAGTTGGCTCTCAGGTATCCAACGTCAAGGTTGGTGATCGAGTGTCTATCAGTGCTGTGATTGCGTGTGGTCAGTGTGACTTTTGCAAAATGGGACGTTTCAGCAATTGCGATTGTACTAATCCATCCAAGGTGCAGGATAGCATGTACGGTGGTGCTACTGCTGCTTTGTTTGGATATTCGCACATGACTGGAGGTTATCCCGGTCTATAATCCGAATATGCTCGCGTTCCTCTGGCTGATGTGAATCTGTTGAAACTGCCAGAGTCAAAGGTTGAGGCTGATGGTGGCTTGAGCGATGAACAAGCAATTATGTTATCTGATGTTGCTCCGACCGCGTATCAGGCAGCTTTATTTTCTGACATTGGCAGCGATGAGTGGCACAAGACTTTGGTAGTTTACGGATGTGGTCCTATTGGTTTGGCAGCTGGATACTTTGCAAAGACTCTGTTCAAGGCTGAGAAAGTTGTGATGGTTGATCGCGTGCCTGATCGCTTGAAACTGGTTCATGATCATCCTTCACTAAAGGACTTGGACTTTATGACTGTTGATGCAAGCTAGGAGAGAAATCCTTTGTAGAAGTGTAAAGAGCTTTTGGGTGGGAAAGCCCCAGATTGTGTAATTGATGCCACTGGATTTGATTATTCCAAGACGTTTACTCACTTCATTGAGTAGAGTCTGGGAATTGAGACTGATTCCATTGACGCGCTGACTGATTGTATCAAGTTGGTGCGTAAGAGTGGCACAGTATCAATCATTGGAGTGTACATTGGATACGCAAATCATTTCCCAATTGGCGCCATCATGGAAAAGGGACTTGTGCTGAAGTCTGGTCAATTACACTGCTAGAAGCATTGGGCAATGCTGTTGGAAAAGATGTTGAGCAAGGAGATTGATTTGAAGTGGATGGTGTCTCATGTGGAGAGTTTCGACAAGATTGGCGAGAGCTACCGCATCTTTGATGAGAAGAGACAGGGTATGATAAAGCCAATTTTTAAGACTTCCGAGCCTGTTGGTGTTTGAATGTATGTAATTATGCTAATGAATATATATGGCTTGCTTAAATGTGTGAATGGCTTGAAAGAAAATTGTCTGAAATATAATCTTATGTTGCAGAAAAGATTCTTTAGGTTTCTCTCTTTATTAATATTCGATCATTGAAAAAGTATAAAACCGCTCACTAAATAGTATGAAGGACAAATTTTTTATCAGTGCATAAGGCTCTAGTTCATAAAAGAGGGCCAGAAATTCAAGATATGCTGACAAAGATAAAGCGGCGAATGATAATTAACATGCTGATGTTGGCGGTGATATTGAGGATGTGTTCTCTGATATCGATAAGGTTGACGATGTGAGTGTCAGCGAAAGTGAAAGTGATGAAGAAACTGCTCAGTAGAAACGCGTCAGACTAGCAAAATCTTATATCAACTCTCTGGCTTAATAATCTTAATTAAATGATGGTGAATTTGATGCTGCAGAGATTGACCGTGAATTGATCATATCTCGACTTAAATCGGACGCGTTAGAGAAGAAGGGCAAGCTGATCACACCTACCGCGGATTCAATTTAGCCAGCTATTGTGGCACACAAGGCTCTTAGTAAGCCTGTCAATGCCGTCGTCATATCTTCAGATGCTCAATTTATTTATGTGGCAACTAAAGGCAAGCATATCCTCAAATTTGATGTATTCTCTATGAAGTAATTAGCTTCCATCGAAACGTCTGGTCCAATTTTCGCGTTGGCTCTATCGCATGATGATAAATATCTAGCATTCGGTGGTCAGGATAAGCTGGTTTACGTGTATGATACCACATCTGATTAGTTGGCCATGAAATTTAATTAGCATAGAGATTTTGTGACTGCTCTGGCTTTTAAATCTGATCAGCACATGCTATACTCTGCCTCTGCAGATCGCGCTGTGAAAGTGTTCAATGTGACTGAGAAGACTTACGTGGAGACTCTGTTTGGTCATCAAGATCAAGTCATGGATTTAGACTCTATCGGTAGTCGGGAGCGATGTATTAGTGTCGGCAGTCGTGATAAGACTGTGCGTCTGTGGAAGATTGTTGAAGAATCGCAATTGATTTTTAGAGCATCTAGCCATAGAATTACGAAAACTTTGAGCGAGGATCTTGTGTCGTTGAATTGCGATGAAGTTAACAAATTGGCAGTGGATGAGACTGGATCTGTGGATGTGTTGGCATGTCTAGATGAAGAGTATTGGGTCACTGGCAGCGATTCTGGGTCCCTGTGCTTATGGAACACTCAAAAGAAGAAACCAGTCTTTACTTTACCTCACGCACATGGACGCACTATCGCGGTTTAAAACGCTGATGGAGTTTCTTCAGAAGTTTAATTGAATAGAGACAATGCTCTGGAGGTTAGCGAGTAACTGAAATAGTATGCTTATTGCATTTCAAAGCCAAATTGGATATCTGCTGTTGCATGCGCGCGATATTCCGATCTGATCATCAGCGGCAGTTGTGATGGTCATCTTCGACTATTTCAAGTGGACAGAGAAGCTAAGCGACTTACTTAGATTAAGACTATCCCTATCGCTGGATGGATCAATAGCATCAAAATTAATAAGAACGCCACTCATGCTGTGGTGGGTGTATCCAAAGAATAAAAGTTTGGCCGATGGGATCCCGTTAAAGGCAGTAAGAACAAAGTGATCATAGTCGACCTGCGGGTGAACAATGAGTGAATGAAGCGGTTGTTCGCTAGTAAGTCTCAATAGATACCTTAGGCATATCAATTTATAAAGAGTGCATATTTATTTTCATGAGAACTATTCATTATTCAAATCTAGTCAGAGAGATCTCACAAAGTAGAATACACGCTCAGTACAACATGACACGGACAGAGGCACCCATAGACTTTGGAGGAAGGTTCTTTCTGAATTTAGCTTTGACAACGCCAGAATTTCCGTGTGGGCGCATAATCTTTCCAAAGATAACTCTGACTCTAGATCCGTTAATCTCCTTCTTGGCCTTGTATACAAATGCAACGTGCTTGCCCATGTAGAAGCGTGTGTCCTCAATGCTGCGCACACCATCCACCTAGATCAGTGAGGTGTTCTCCCTCTAATTTCTCTTTGCACGCTTAAATCCAAGAACTCTTCCCTTGACGTGTAAACGAGGTCCAGAAAGTAATGCCATTTTATTATTTGTTTTATTTTATTTATCAGAGAATACTCCACCACGTTATCTACTTCACTAAAAGAATTAACGTTGAGTTTAACGGCCAGAAAGAATTTCGCTTTTCGGTTAATCTAAGGTTGAAAATGCTGGACTCTTAAAAGCGCGCTTAGACTTTTCGCGAAGACGCGACAAATTAACTCAACGATGCAATGCTGATGAGTAAAAAAATATAGATCGAGCCGAGCCCCTGAAACGAACCGTCAAGCCAATGTCCGATTGATTGTTTGATCATCTGGGCCGAGACGAAACAATCGGTTAGCAGTGTGAGAATGTTGGCTGATAACTTTGGTAACTATGCAGTATGGGGTAATTCATGTTATTTCCTGCGCATAAGCTGGCACCGCAATAAATATGTTCTGGAGAGGGAGTAAAGAAAGCGTCGAGTCTGGGAGCAGTGTGGAGCCTTAAGAGCCTAGTGTAGATGGATACAAATCGGTAAGACTTCCGGTGCCGATTAACGGTGTGCGTAAACCCAAAGATTAGTATCAATCCAAAGATCTTCTCACAGTCTTATAGCCTCATTAGATGAACTGGACACATCATGCCGGTGGTGCTGAGAGTTAGACTTTTTACTGCACTATCTACAGCGGCGATGGTCCTGCGAAAGAAGTTTCTGGATTTGTCCTGCTGTAGATTGCATACTCTTCAGTTGTCTCTTCTTCAGTTCAAGTGACTTTTAAATATGTTGATACTAAGTCTGGTTAGAAAGTGTTCTAATCTGCATCATTCAATGGTGGATAGTTTTAGTTTACTGGCAGTAATAACAATTGCAGCTTCATGCTTGACGAGAAGATCCAAGTGGCTTAGATGGTGTCTAATGATGGCAAGTTTCTTGGTTATAACGTTGTTTGTAAATTGCAGTCTACTGTATTCAGCATTCAAGCTTCAGCATGTCCGTAGTTATTAGGAAATTGTCCTCCGCTAGTATAAATCGGTGATGGTAAAACATATGTTGGCTCTAACGTCTTTATTACTCACAAATGGGCGCCGTATATGCAATTTAGCGGTCAAATGGTTCAGGATGGTAAATCTATGTCATTGTCCGGTGTCTGCGCCTTGGTACATTAGTTATAATCTTCCAAGCCTCATTTATGTGCCGTACGCTGGGACTTCGCGTCCATTTAACGCCCTTTAGACACGGCGGATTCTGATGCGGCTCTGGGTACACTATTTATTCGCTTCGTAGCGCCGGGCAGTAATGGTACATCTCCTGTGGCTGTTTGCTAGTCTTTAGTGACTACACAGTAAGGAGTTTATGTTTCTTTGGCTTCCAAGTATGTTGAAGGCGGTCAGTGCGTGGAGGACGACAAAAGCAAGTATCAG
The DNA here is from genome assembly GCA_023515745.1 of Amoeboaphelidium protococcarum. NCBI lineage: Eukaryota > Fungi > Aphelidiomycota > Aphelidea > Amoeboaphelidium > Amoeboaphelidium protococcarum. Next base: position 1,061,046 of record JALECJ010000255.1, on the reverse strand, counting down.
TTGGCTACAGAATGCTCTGCGTCCGTGCCTAGATCAGAAAGCTCTCAATTGAATATCAAGTTTATTAACAACTTAAACAAAGCTCTGGACAAGGTTGATATTCTGGCAGAGCTTCCGTATCTAATACGTAAATTGCTGCAAACTCTTGTTGCGAAACCATTTTGCTTCATGTTTTTTGATCAAGTGGAGGTGTCACACGTTGGTGGTAATGGACCGCCTTCTTAGTGTTTCGCGTACCATGAGACTACAATTGTGAAGGAAGATTGATTGAGTTGAGTATTACAAAGGAGTAAAATAGATTAGATAGATTTAAAAATATACTACAGCTCTTTTTCATTTTTGCGACAATCTCCATTCGATGTTATGATGAGCTTTGCTTTGCGTTGACATTCAATGTTGACGCGTTCACGTAGCATATTTGATCTACTCCCTGTCTGTTTTAGACTATGGAGTTGGTTCACGCTCATATTTAGTTATTGAGAAGAGATTAAAAATGCAGTATCATAGTACTTGATAACATCTACCTTTGATTTCAGGTCTCCATTTCTGCAACATTTTGTTTCCCAATCTATCATTAATACCAAATTCAAAAAAGTTGTTAATACATCATGTAAGTCATATTTACAATCTCTGCATAGTGTCTTCTATCTAACGCGTCAATATCGTGTTGCCACGTTCTTGGGCAGTAGATTGCTACTTCCTTTGCTTTCTAGCCTTCTTCTTATCGCGCTTTGTTGGCTTTGCTTGTCTTCGCGGACTCTTGCTTTCTACAGTTGCGCTCTCCTTTACTACTGATGCTTCAACTTGTGGTACTTATTCGATATCCGCCGATTCAGTCAGTATAATTTCAATCACCTTATCTACGTCATAATTGTGCTGCATCAATAGATTCTTTATGGTATTTTCATCGCCATTACCCGAGACTTGAGGCACAGATGAAACCACCACTTTTACGAGAGATTTTAGTTTATCACTGTCAAAAGTAGGCGTATGAACATGCTATTAGACGTGCCTTTAATTTATCAGATCTGTTGCAGGATTCAATGAATGAACCGAGGAGTAATGCTCATACGAATGATACGCGATCCTTAGTATCTTTGAAGAAGCTCCAGCAGAGGATATTTAATACACGCGTTCACTCCAATAAATCCATATTTCGGCAGCCATTGACCGACTGAATGCCACCAATTCAATGTTGCCACCATACGTCCCATTTTACCTCATCTTCGCCACGTATTCGTCAATGTCTGTATTGCCATCATCCTCTTCAAGAAGAAATGGGACAAAATCATCACGATGTTTATCGATATAATCACACACCATCTATCTGATCTCAACGTGCCTATCCTCAGAGCCGTGCAACTAATCAGATAATGCTCTGAATAGGCAGTTGCCGTCTCCTTTAATTTATTACAATCGTAGACCATTCTTTTATAGCGAAGACTCTAGTTCACCTTCGTTGAATATCTCCTGCCGATGTCCACGCCGTTTTCCGCCCATTGCCAAGTCGTTTCGACAGGAATAACACACACACATTCACAATAATCGACCATTCAACATTGATTAAGTCGCGTTAGAAATTGCCACATAATACAGGAAAAGTAATTCAGTAAATAGAAGACAGACATGTATCAAAGCAAACATAAGAAATATTTAATCAAGCAATTAAAAGTTATTTCAAGTCAATATTAATGTTTTCATAGACACAAGACTCATTCATCATCTTAGTATTATTGGATGTGTTCAGATTCTCTGTATGAGTCGTTCTGATTTCCTTCGTATATTTGACTTCCGTGTACTGGGTAGCTGTTATCACCAAAGAACGAACTATTGCCCTTCTGTCCGTAAATACCAGATCTAGTCGCACTACGCCGTGAGTCTCTCTTATCAAGACTGCCGCTATTGTACGTGGACACAGACTCGATATTAGGCAAAAAGTCCGATGCACGCTAACCACTGTACTGGTTTTCAACATGATGCTATTATCCTATAAAGACTTGACCAAAGACGATAGCAATGATGGCCAGAAGCATCAGGGTGATACATGCATAAAGAACATCAAACAACTTGTAGTAAACGGCACCATATATTGAGTTGGCAATGGCCAAGATGAAAACGACGCGTCCCAACCACCAGTGAACCTGATCATGCCAAGGCACATATTTGCGTAAAGGATCGAACAGACGATCGATTACAACACCCCAAATAGATTAGACCAACATCAAGGCAATGATAAAGAAGCCCAAGATAGGATGCGCGCCTTCAGCCAAAGTTTCACCACTACTAGATTTTAATGCCATAATAATCATAATCAACCCAATGATGACAAATATCACAGCAGAGCTCATCAAAATAGCATGCAATCTGAACCACCAAACACCGAGAGCAGATTTCAGAAATCTAGCAATAAAAATACCGGCAGGCACAAAAACAAACCATGCAACAATCATCATGGCCGCATGAGCCAGCACCAACTATGTGGCATCAGGCCCGGCTGCCACAGACTGTTCACTAAATAGATTAGCTCGGATCACACCTTTGGATGCGTGTATTCCCAAGGTACTAAATTCGCCATCAATCGCAGCATCACTATAAGCCCAGATCATTGAGGTTTCACCATTAGGAATATTCTTCATCCCCGGCTGATCTGCCTTGATCGGACGCTGAAACACAAAAGTGTAGAGACCGTTGTTAGCAGTAGATCCAGTGAGCATTTACGCGTATTGCTACTCATACGGCACGGGAAGTTGACGCTGAGATGAATAAGCAGACACCACAGTCAGCCTCTTTCCATTTGCAAATGTCATCATGATATCTGCATCAGACATTGACTGTCCAAGTCCAATAGCACACCAACCTTGTACTTTCGATGTAATGACGAAAGTCATATTAGGTGAATTGTTAGCAACTGGCTTTGTGGACACGCACATTTTCCCATCTGGAGTGCAGTAATTAAAAGCATCCACTTGTGCAGTTGTTAGTACTAATAAGCTGATCACTGTTAAGATTAATCCTCTACAATAATTGTTATAAAACAGCAGCATTTTCTTTACTTGGCACAATATGAATAAATGGTAAAATGATTCAATATCAAGATAAGAAAGTAAGAAGTAATAATGGTCACACAGAGTAGATTGTTGAGTGTATCGAGATCAACCAGTCCTAGAGCTAGTTGGACTGGATTATCCAGCTTCTGATTGGTTGATCGTTTCAACACGTCACATCACCTGACTCCATTCCGGTGTAATATTAGTAACACTGTTCTTTCCAATTTTGTGACCCTCTGAACCTTGATCATTAATCATCATTGTAGTGCGCATGCTTATCAGATCTTTACTCGTGATATTATATCGCAGTGACTTTAACTATATATATAAATTTTAAACCATCAATCCCGGTTATGTCGTTTCATCTTCAGAAAACTTTCTTCATCTCACGGAGCAGAAAAGGCTCGTTTCACAACTCGGACTATTTCTGAGCTTCTCTCTGCGCGCCCTTAACTATCATTTCTATTGAGTACGCCATTATGCTTAGTGGGAGTATGAAGACTCATATAGATGGACTGGATATAAAATAATTGCTGTGTATGAACTGTCTTAATTTGATGACTTCATCGAGGTCTCCAAAACTTTTAAACTGTGGCCATTCATTTTGTCATTAGTGTATCGATTAAATGCCGGTATTCAACTATCAAGAGCTGGCAACAAAAACTACCCATTAGACTAAATCTTCCGGTGTTTAATAAAATGGTGTGAAGAAGTTGGATACCGTGTCTAGATTTTTAAGTATTTTTGGAGTAAATTTTTATAATGGAGCTGCGAATGATGTAAGTTCTCAATTGGAATCCCCTCATACCAGCACTCATAAGCATGGATTTGGTGGTAATCTGATCTGCACCGTCTGCAATGCATAAACTGTTCTTAGTACTGATGGGAAAACTGGTTTGGAGAGCAGTGAGTTTCTGGCCGCTGCTTGCGACAATGTATTCTAGCATATATCACTTTGCGGTAATTTACTTATTGTTTCTTCATCTGTATTTTAAAGCGAATTCAATGATTTTATTATCGCAGCTTTGTGTAGCCGACTGTACAACTAATTAAGTCTAGAGTTATTGCTCCGATTGCAACTTGTTTCTGTGCTTGCAGTGTAATCAGCGCCTACATTCTGGTTCTTAGACTAAATTTCATCACGTTGCTTAAGCCTGTGGAGGTCAAGGTGATGATACTCTGACATTATTAGCTGAAAAGTTTAAGGTAAATGTCTTACATTTCTTTGATGGTAACATATCATTAGTAATATACGCGAACATAAGTATTGTAGATTTGTAAAGATCACCCCGGGGAAAAGGCTATGCTTTTTTGTGAGCAGTGTGAGTAGATGGTCTGTTTTATGTGTATTTATAGCTAGCATGATAAACATAAAAAGATCTTACTTACTGAAGCTGCTGCATTTTAAAAGCAAAAGTTAATCAACAGCGCAGATCTCATTGCGTAAAGGAGTGATTCTATCAGATTGACTCGAGACTCTATATAAAACGGATTATCTTTGGTTGATTAAAATTCCTTCAACTCGCGTTAAACTATTTAAAAGACTATATCAAGTGCCGTAAATGAATTGAAGATTTTAGAGAAGGAGCTTATAGATGAGATTAACGATCAGGCTCATAACAAGAAACTGCTCCTCTAGAAGTAGTAGAATGATTTGTAATCTAGGTAAGCTGATTTGGAATTGAGACACTAAACAATCAAAAAGTTGACGAAAAGCAACAATGACTACTTAATCACTCAATTCTCAGAGCCTGTAACCTCCACTATGAACCAATTGCTCTAGTCTCTTCCTAGTTTGGCACTATAATCAGATTCTTCGATTGATTGTGACACTAAATAGATTGCATCCCTGCTTCGAGTAATTGCTAATGAGATTGATCCACAGGTTAAGTAGGAACCATAGTCCCATGCTGTTGATCCTAGACTGCTAGTTAATAATAATCTCTAATATTGCGATAACGTCCTAGCTAATAATCCATAGCCAAAGGTTGCTGATATTCGTCATCAGTTTGAGTAATATGCAACACCTCCTACCTATGTAGAATCGCAAGTTAGATAGAATTAATTCATTTCAGCTAATCTAATAGCTAGCAATCCAAATATTCCTGTTAGTAAATCGTATGTTGTTAAATAGAGCGCAAAGGCACCATCTGTGATTGAAAAGACGCAGAATGAACCAGTCAAGGATGGCAGTGCCAAGGCTGCTCCAAAGAGAAAGTACAAGCGACGTAAAGCTGAAGAGGTTCCCTAAGAGCAATTGAGTGGTAATGCAACTAACATCCAGCCAGCATCTGTAAAAGAGAAAGAGAAGGTTAAGCGAAGTGTGCCCGTTGTAGAGTCTCCTCCAATTCGCGTAGTCAAACTATCTTCATCTGATGATGAATTTGACTTGCCCGTCATTAGCTGGAGTAAATGATTACATCAAACTGTTAAATGCATTTATGAGTTTTAATCTATGAAGAACAATTCCATATGTAACAGAAACGTGGTTAATGTTATAATTGCCAGACGTGCCACTGATGCAGAAACTAAAATCACGACGAGACAGCCTGGGAACGGGGCGATCTCGTTGTGAAATTTCCGTTGAAGCGCCCGCGACTAGTTCTGTTTCAGGAACGTTACTTGGCTGGGTGATCGTCGTTTCTTATTCACCTGACCATTCTCTCTCTCTCTCTTGTCTCACTCATTCACTCACTCACTTACTCCTTCACTCTGACTATTTGCATTTCATTGCCAATTTAACTTATCCATATAAATCCTGATATCTTTTAAACTGAAATGCCTAGCAGCGATAGTAACAAGTCATCAGACAACAACAATAATAATAAGAACAAGAAGAAGCCATTATCCACGCACTTGATCGCTGGTGGAGGTATGAATTTTGAACTTATAAGAGTCATTATCATTGTCGCTGTCGTCTACGTTGTAATTGAGTATTATTAAGTGTAGGAGCTGGTTTTGTGGAAAGTTGCGTTTGTCATCCTCTGGACACTATCAAGGTTAGGATGCAACTTAGAGGAAAGACGAGTGTAAGATTGATATCAAACTACTAATGATGAAGTGAGTATCTAGATGCAACTAATTATTGAGTGTAGTCCATGCCCAAGAACATTGGATTTTTCGGGGTTGGACAGTTGATAGTGAAGAGGGAAGGTATTCTGGCTTTGTACAAGGGACTGGGTGCCGTAGTTAGTGGAATTGTGCCCAAGATGGCTATAAGGTTCATGTCTTTTGAGTTTTATAAAGGCTTAATGGCAGACAAGGATGGAGTTGTTACGGTTGGAAAGACCTTTGTCGCAGGTCTTGGTGCAGGTGTGACTGAAGCTGTAATTCTTAAATTTAACTATTTCATTGTTAGAGTTAATAATTATTAGATGATACTTGTAGATTATGGTTGTTACTCCTATGGATGTGCTGAAAATTCGTCTTTAAGCTTAGCGTCACTCGATGGCTGATCCAATGGATGTGCCAAAGTATAGAAATGCTGGACATGCAGCTTATACAATCATTAGAGAGGAAGGATTTGGTGCGCTGTACAAAGGAGTCACCTTAACCGCACTGAGACAAGGTATAATGTTCTCTTTTACATATTGATGTCGAATTTTGGTATATTTATATTGTCATATGTAGCAACTAATCAAGCTGTGAATTTTACTGCTTATAAGGAGATGAAGGACTGGTTGTTGAAGTATTAAAATCTTGATAATCTTCCTTCTTATTAGCATCTTCTGGCTGGTGGCCTCTCTGGAGCTCTTGGACCAATGAGTAATGCGCCTATTGATACTATAAAGACTCGTATCCAGAGATCCACTTCCCTGCCTGGTGAGTCGGCATCCACTAGATTTAAGCGTGTTGTAACTGGAATTTACCGCGAAGAGGGAGTGATGGCATTCTACAAAGGATTGACACCGCGTCTATTACGTGTCGCCCCAGGATAGGCTATTACATTTATGGTGTATGAGAGAATTCAGCGTTGGATTAATACTATTCAGTTGAGTGGTATCAACGGAAGCAACGATGAAATTTGATAATGATAAAGGTGTTCGTTGTTACATCTTTGAATTTAAAATTTTTATAATTTTCATTTTGATATACAGTAGTAGTAAAGTGATCCAATATTTTTCATAAGGTGGTGTATCATATGGTTGTGAGTAATTTCATGTAAATTCCTAAAGGTCGCGGCGCTACGTGCATTAAATTTGTCAATGACGACTGTTTTAGTGTGTCCACCATATCTGGTCATCTATACACGTAATATATCTTTTCTAACCTATTCTTAATCTATATTTGATTTGCATAATGTTTGTAGATATCGCGCGTCTGATTTGCATTAGTTGAGTAAAATCAAAGTATCAGCGGAGAGTTTATGCTCATTTGACGTCTTTGATCATTGTGTGTATGCTGTTGATGCCGGCTCAGGTCTATCTTTGTATGATTGTGAAAGTGCTCGAGTCGTATCGCATCTGGATGATCAGTTGGGCTTTGAGCCTGAAGTGATTAAAGTGCTCCCAGGTCTCTCCGCTTCGAGTTGGTCTGCGGTGTCTGTTATCGGCGGTGTTGATGGTCACATTGCTATTCACGATTTTAGATAGCGTAAATGCGTATATTAATGGAATGATGTACATGAAGGAGAAGTCCGAACATTTTTGCAGCGGGATGGAGATAGTAAATCGGTAATCTCCCTATCAGAAGATGGGTATCTATCAGTATTTGATATTCGCAAAGTGTATCATAAGCCTTAGTCATAGGCCAAGGATGCAACCGACTATGGGCTTATTGCGCGCAGTGATAACATGGAAGCTGGTATGCTCTGCGGTGCTGTGATGAAGCACGGTAAAAGGGTGGTGGTGGGCTTCGAGAATCCATCAAATTCCCAACTGAATCCTCAAATTAACAACGACGTGATGGGAATTTTCAATTGGGGTAATTGGGGTGACATGTCCGATAGATTCGTGGTTCCTGCACCAGATAAGACGACGCGTCACACATCAAATTCGGAATCTATAACTGCAATGGTGAAAGTGAATGAGGATGAAGTACTGATTGGAAATGAGGCGGGTGTCATTAGTCTTGTAAATGTACAGCCAAACAAAGTTATACGCACTCTAAATTGCTAATCGTCTAGTTCTCTGTCTGAAGTAAAGAAGATTCGACAAGATGTTGAAATGATGGAGATTAATGCATCCGGATCGACATTGATTACGGCTAATATGCTTGGTCACTTAGATGTCTACCATAACTTTACTGCTTTCCTGGATGGCACAGAATTTACTGACGATTCATCATAGCATAGTAAACAGTCACGTCGAAAGAGACGGAAACAGAGCAGGGAAGATGATGATCATAAAGTCACTGACAGTTTCTATGCTGATATGTGATACTAAATAGAGTCATAATTCGTCAATATTTAATTCAGTACTTTTAGCTCAGCTACTCCATGTCCCACCCAGCGTCAGATAGCGTTTGGATGGCATCTCTTATCACGGGCAAATCAACAGCTTTCCCCTCAAGTTCGAAGGCGCCTGGTATAGTGTTGAGATTTTGAACTGCCATTATGTGTTTGAGAACGTCCATAACTTTCTGAGCCCATGCCACTTCTTCCTCTGAGGGCGCGAACATCTTATTAATCACGTCAATCTGGGCAGGATGAATACACTGCTTCCCATTAAAACCCATTTGCCTACCATTTCGGCATTCAGAGCGTAGCAATTTTCTCCAGTCATCATTCTTGGAGTCGCGCTTACTCGACACGTTGATTGAAACAAGATCAATCGCGAGGAGCTAATATGCTTTAGCGACGCACTGCAAATGACTTCTTGGGTAAATGTAAGTGCTTAGATCATTCGTTCTCTGCACTCTACTGCTAGCGGTGTAGTCTTCTGACGCAAAGACTAATCCCAAAAGAGCAATATTATCATACACCGTTTAAGAGGACTATGCAATACTTTACGCGTTGAGAATTGCCATCGGACTCTCTAAAGCTGACAAAATACTTAGACGCTTCGAACTCTTTTACTAATCGTAACCAAATTGAGTCAAATACTTATCTAAATGTCCCAAATGTTGACTATTCTCTGTCTTGGGTAGAACAATACCATCAGCGAGATGAAGATGTGGCGATAAAGCTGACAGATCACTTTTGCTCCACTCTGACAACTCTCCATCAGAAGTCAAAGCATTGATTCTTATGAAGATCTAACTCTATCGTTCATCTTCTTTACGCGTATGCTACTGCAGAAAGTCCACAATCATCTTACGTGCACTCCGCTTTGCCGAAAAAGCTACTCCATCCTCTAGATCCAGCACAACGGCATCCGCTCCACGGTTCAAACATTTCTACAACATATTCTCATTACTTCCCGGTACTACAATTGTTTAAAGATGGTAGAATTAGTATAACAAACTTTCAGAGTACAAATCATACCATTAAATAGCGAGCGAATACGCGGTGTAGTTCCAATCTTGAATAGTTCTTTTGGCAGCATAATTTTAAGCAATTATTTTAAAGATTTAGATTGAAGATTCGAATATAAACTGCAAAAATCTTAAATCTGCACACCCTTATTCTGTAGCTAAGCGAGACTTGCAGTTGTGTTTGATCTTTCAGCTTTTAAGCTTTCCGCTCTCTTTCTCGCTTATTATCCACTTTGAGGTAGAAATTTTACAACAATACTAAATTAGTACAATTTGCAATTAAAATGTCAAAGGAATCAGATACGCAACCTATTGTGAACAAGGATCCATACGGAATTAAGCGCTTTATTAGCGGTGGCATTGGAGGTATTTACTCAATATACAATTCCATTTTTACTTTATCAATTGAGATGTTAATTAATCGTATCTGTAGGAATGTGTTTGGTTCTGGTTGGCCAACCGTTTGATACTGTTAAAGTTAGACTGCAGACAGATTCGCAGTATAAGGGAGCGATGGATGTGGTTAGAAAGACCATTGCGAAGGAGGGAATTAGAGGACTATACCGCGGAATGGCCACACCGTTGATCTTTGTAACGCCAATGTACGCTGTCTGCTTCTGGGGTTATGAGATGGGCCGCAAGTTGTCGGTCAAGCTTTGGAACTCAAAGCCTGCTGATCCGCTGACTCTGAGCCAGGTCAGCTTTGCTGGTGGATTCAGTGCTGTGCCAACAACATTCTTGATGACCCCTATTGAGAGAATTAAGGTGATCTTGCAGACTCAAGGATCATCGACTGCGGGCAGCTCAGCAGTAGTCTTAAAAGGACCGGGAGATGTGGTCAAACATTTAATGAAGACTGGTGGTGTATCAAGTTTATACAGAGGATTTGGCGCTACTCTGCTTCGTGATGTCCCTGGTAGTGTTGCCTATTTTGCCACCTATGAGATTGCTAAAGAAAAGCTATCCAAAAAGTCTGCCGATGGACAGCTTGACAAGGCTGCCATTCTGTTCTCTGGAGGTAGTTTATATATTTACATTCCCATCAAGGTTAAATTTATCAACTTTGCGTATTTGTAGGCCTTGCTGGTGTTATGAATTGGGCTATTGCTATCCCACCTGATGTATTAAAGTCTAGATTACAATCGGCTCCTGAAGGCATGTACAAAGGTTTGGATGACGTGTTTTTTAAGCTGATACGCGAAGAAGGTGTAACTGCATTGTTCAAAGGCTTCGGTCCGATCATGCTGCGTGCATTCCCAGTAAGATTGTTATGTATTGATGATCAACTGTAATTCTATATTCCGCGTGTAGGCTAATGCTGCAACATTCTTTGGAGCCGAGATGAGTAATAAGGCTTTAGAAAAGTTATTCTGACGTGTGATGTACTAACAATGAGTAGTTATACCTTGGGAACCCCGCAACTTTAAAGCATTGATGATTTTCACGCGCGTCTTCTCTTCCCACTTAAATCTGTTTAGATCTGTTTAAACTCCAACTATCTAGTCAGCCAGAGATTCGTTCACAGGGTGACAATCATATACAATTGTTTAAGTAACTCGCTCAATACAATTTCACAGTCATTATTTATTCAGATACTTAATTCCTGACTGTAACAACTACGGTACATCAAGCATCACGTCATCCACATACACTCCTGAGTCTCTCTCGATTTATGGCCCTTTCCCACAACAAGATCAAGCGCGAAACTTAAAAAGCGACGCGAGCCGCGGTTTGTGAAACGAAATCTTTTTCATTTTATTGCGCAACGACACTCAAGCCAATCGCCTTGTGCCACAGACGATAGTCGTCCATTGCATTGACTACTTTTTGTATATACACAATCATCACTTGGTGTGTATATATTTATCATCTACACCTATATGGCAGTATCTAAATTCTCCTTTGCGCTGGTTATCGCTGTTATCGTATCGCTGCTGAATTCTGTTATCGGCTATGGATTCGGAGGTATTACCTATTCTCATTGTATGATTATCATGATTATAATGAATATATATTTTGAATTCATGTAGGCCATCGAATGGTTGCAGCGATTGCTTAATCTCTATTGACAGAGTCAACAGTGAGACAGCTTGAAGCGATACTGAAATATGATGGCTATGAGAGTAGTAGTAGTGTCAAAGCCGTCAGTGCTGGTAATAATGATGATGATTATCAAAGCAATGGTGTGGCGTCGTTGATTGGCGGAGATCCGAATTATCAGTTGGATTTGCAGAAAATTTCAACATGGGCTGATTAAATTAAGAGAAGTGCCAAGTACCGATTTACTTCCCAGTTGCACTATGTCAATCCTCTGGACAATGAGCCTCAAAAGTGTAGCTACAACTATGCCCGCGATTGCCCAATCAAATTTGAAGGGGATCGATTTGGTACTTGTATCGTTGGTGCTCTGAAGAATTACACGCAGCGTCTATTGACGAGCGATGACATCTCAGTGCAGATTGAGGCTCTGAAGTTTATCGTTCACTTTGTCGGTGACATTCATCAGCCTTTGCATGCATCTGGTCGTCAGCGTGGTGGTAACGATTATTCAGTGCGTTTCTTTAACGCCAAGTCTAATCTTCACGCTGTCTGGGATGGCCTTCTTCTGGATAAGATTGTGCGTCAGATGTTCCACAGCGATGATAAGCCTGTTATTGATGAAAGTGACGCGTCCGAATAGAACGGTGATAGTGATGATGATGATAATAATCTAGCTCGTGGTGTTGATTACGCGCCTCTGACAGACTATCTCATCACCAAGATAAATGACGGCTGGGACGGTCAGGTTGGTAAATGGGAAACTTGTTCGTATCCGCGCATGGTATTCCAGGATCCATCTTCACCGTTAATGTCCAGTGAACCATTTCTCTCTGTGCAAGATTTAACTAGCGCCGTGTGCCCTGACCTGTGGGCTCGCGAAAGTAATTAGTACAATTGCAAATCTGTGTGGCCGAAGGATGGTATCTAAACTCTCGGTCAGGATTATGTTGATGCGAATTAGAAGATTGCCATTGAGATTGTGGCCAAGAGCGGTGTCAGACTGGCTGCCATTCTCAATTCCATCATGGACGCTCGCGAACGGATGCGCATCGTCGGTGAGGTTAAGAGTGAACTTTAATTACTATGAGCCTTATTTAAACGTGGAGTTTTGTGTCTTATTTTTGGTTCTTTCACAATTTAAATTTCTTATTTAATAATCTTTCCAGTGTTAACGCTTTGGGATAGAGAGAGAGAGTTACTTTTTTTTGTTCTCAAAAATAGATTAAAAACACGTTAATATTTATCATCTCTGTTGGATTGTAATCATCGTGATGCTTAGTATCGGGAGAAGGATTATAAGTTTAAACACTTTGAGGATATAAAAGTATCCAATAGCATCCGGTAGTAGATTGTAGTTGAATGCTTCTGGTTAAAGAAGTTTTATGACTCGGCCCGTTATTGGACCTTCATCGATGCCAGTTTATCGTTAACCATAATACAAATCTATTGTATTGACAAAGCAGTGGATTAAATAGTATTCTACTAATCAGCTAGCTCCTTAATCATCTAATAATAATCAATCCGCTAAGAAATCGCTGTGGACCAAGATTAAAGAGGAAGCTCTGCATTATTGGAATGGGACTAAACTACTGGCAAAGGAGATGAAGATATCGACGCTGTTGTTAATGAAGCAGAGCCGTGGCCACAAGCTATCTCGAAGAGAACATCGATAGTTATTGAGAACTAGTAGAGATATGGTAAAATTGATTCCTTTTTCGATCTTTGTGTTGGTACCTTTTACTGAGCTGCTTCTACCATTCGTGCTCAGAATATTCCCAAATATGCTCCCCAGCACGTATGAGCACGATAAAGGTGGTGTGAAAGATGAAGGTATTCGCAAATAGACTTGGACGGAGAAGGTTAAGTTGGCCAAGATGTTGAGATAATCCATCAATAAGGACCTGGAGACTGTGGATAATGCAGGATCTGCACAAGAGTTTGCCAAATTCTTTAAAAAGTATCGATCCAGTGGTGAACGGGCATCCACCGAGGAGATTTTGGCCATGTGTAAGAAGATCTCTGATGATATCACTATCGATAATCTGTCGCGCCCGTAGTTGATCACTCTGGCCCGGTTCGTCAACTTGAATCCAACTTCGAATACTGTGAGTGCTCTCACCTCGTTTGCCACTGATAATATGCTCAGAGCTGCCCTCAGACGCAGAATGAGATAGATCAAGTCTGATGATGAAATGATACACGCTGAGGGATTGGACTCGTTGACGATTTATGAACTGGTCCAGGCATGTCATGCTAGAGGAATCAAGACTGTGGGTGTGGACCCGGATAGATTGAGATTTGAGTTGCGTCAATGGATGGATCTGCATTTGGTACACAAAATTCCATTTACTCTAGTGCTGCTCTCACGCGCGTACATTATGAGTGAACGTGCCGTCATTAAAGAGACTACTACTGAGGTACGGCCCGATGTTATCACCGTGTTAGAAGAAGCCGTTGGTGATGGTGGAACTACTCTGAGTGAACGTGAATAGCTGGAGGCTCTGCAATAGACACTTAACTCTTTACCACCTAAAATCTTGGCAGAGACTGAGCTGAAATTGCAAGAAGATGAGATTGATCGCGAGGCAAGTAAGAAGGATAGAAAGGCCGCAGCCGCTGCCGCTGCAGAAGTTGCTCGTCAAGCCATGGAAGAAGCCGCTTAGTAGGTTGCATCTGCTGGTAGTAATACTGCTGCTGCCGCTGCTTCGGAAGAGCCTTAATTGAGTGCTGATGACTTGGAGCGTGATTTTACCAAGAGAAAGTTGGAGTATATTGATGCAGAGTAGAAACTGATAGAAGAGGAAGAGAAGGAGTTTAGTGAGCATCCAGAATTGATACCAGATGATGATGACAGTCAGTCTGATGACTTGAGCAGTAGCGAGAAGGAGTTGAGGCACTCGTTAGACTCGGACAAAGCCTCATCCATACAGAGCAGAGATGAACTTATGGACAAGAATTAGCAATTGATTGACGATAATATCGCCATTGACGTGTAAAAGTATCGCGATACCACGTCTGTAGATTCCGTATCTGGTGATAAAAGTGGAGATGAAAGTTCTCTGAATAAGAAATGAAAATAGAGTCAAATCTTCAAAAAATACTTTGCTTAGAACACAGTTGAACACTTTACAATCACAACTTCTTCTTACTTTTAGCAGGAGTCCCCACAGTCTTGACACTATCAGCCACAGGTGCTTCATGAACTGAGCCAACGCGATAATTGCTTTCCCACAGCGCAGCGTAAATCTTCTTGCAACTATCAACGGTCAGCATGATAGGCACGATTATCCATGGCAGATTGCAGAG